>JABWIB010002407.1:62606-73119 GCA_016617825.1 Platyplectrum ornatum | reverse complement strand
CCATGTTGAATTGCAGGGGGGGGGTACAATGAACGTTAGTGTTTGCATGCAGGTAGAATACTTTATTGTTGCATGTTGCACACAGATACTGACCAGCGTTACTGTTACACTGTTATTAGACTAGGACTAGGAAACATCAGCTGTCACATGTTATGCTGATTGCAACTAATTGAATTGACCTCCCCTGCAATTCAACATGGTTTGGCCCATGAGAGTGTAACTCATGAGTGTAAGTCATGAGAGTGAAAAGCTGAATCTGGCCCATAAAGAGCAAGAGGAGGACATTTGTCATGCCAGTGAATCCGGTTCATAGATAGTGGAGGACAGAGTGGAGGATCAGGAAACAGGAGTGGAGATCAGGGCAGAGAACAGTGTAACAGGCAGAGCAGCGAGTGGAGGAGCAGGACACAGGAGTGGAGAAGAGCAGAGGACAGTGTAGAAGGCAGAGAAGAGTGTGGAGGAGCAGGACACAGGAGTGGGGGAGAGCAGAAGACAGTGTAACAGGGAGAGTAGAGAGTGGAGGAGCAGGACACAAGAGTGAAGAAGAGCAGAGGACAGTGTAGAAGGCAGAGCAGAGTGTGGAGGAGCAGGACACAGGAGTGGAGAAGAGCAGAGGACAGTGAGAGCAGAGAGTGGAGGAGCAGGATACTGGAGTAAAAAAGAGTGGAGGACTTTATAAGAATTAAGGTGTAAAAAGCAGTTTCTATACAGTAGGATGAGATTTTCTCATTATATTGCTTATTGTTTCAAGATAAGGTCTTAGTAAACACCCTCACACCCTTCTTTTAGTGACTTCTTAACATGCAATATTATAACTGCCCTTCTAACAGCTCCATGTCGCCTGGGGAAATAGAAAGAGGATGCATCAAACTGTTTTTTTAATCTCCCAAATAAATAACTAAGTAAGTGAGTAATGTACAGTTATTCACAGGTAAACTCATTCATCTAAGTAGTTCTTTGTCAGTAGCTAAGATACTGTTTAAAGATACTAAACGGAAGTAACCAGATATGGATCTATGGGACTGTATTGATGGTAATAGTGAAAGGCCATAAAAAACAGGTTAAATCCCTGGGCGTGAATACTGCACCATGACCTTTCGTAGCTTTGCTCCGTTTCAGTGACCAAGAGTGACAACCTCAATGCCCTTTCTCTTTCTGTCCACCACGGCGTTATTTGTATGCATCTACATGTTCATGATTAGAAAAGAGTAACTACTGGAGCAATGTAGATATTGAATTGCAAGAGAGAATTAGGCACAAGGGAGACGTAAATAACAAACACTGGTATAGTAAATTGTCCAGCAGTAAGAATAACAGAACACTGGAAAATAAAGGGAATGGATGCTATAAAGGGAGAGGTGAACACATTTTTGTGTACAGTGTAAAATATGCACCAGAAGCTAAACACCTACATTTACAAAACTCTGACTTGTAAAATGCATAAAAACATACGTTAGCATGATTGCAATCATGAAAACAATGACAAAAATAATAACATACGCATAAAAACAAACATTAAAGCCAAATGTATTCTGTATTATAAAATCACAACAGCAAGTGAACTGGAATTGTGTTTGCAGAATTTATTTTAGACATTACTTTATAATGTGGTTATACGCCAGTTTATCACATACAAATCACAAGGCTTATGGTTAAAGTCAGCTTTCATTAGATTACATTTACAATTAATTACTGTTGGCAGAAAACATACCTACAATATATATTTATGTGTGTCATTATGAAGGAGGAATAAATGATTTTATTTTTTAATTTTCCAGCACACACTGTAATCCTGAACTAATCTGAAATATGATGTACAATTTCCCTGCTAAATTATAATGTAGAAAATTATTTGTTTAAACTAATGTTGTGTGAATGGGCACAAATATGCACAGCTGTATAGCCTAGGGGGTTTGTGCAGGTAGTGGGAACTCATCATAGGCAGTAATGTTCAGACTGATTCCATATTAACTTATTAACTACCAATGATTGTAAGGTCTTCCTCAGGTCCAAAAATGGGGTTGATCCAGAGGTGAATCTAGAGCACACATCTCTGCATGATGTGCTCCGCATGTGCAGAAATAAAAAGAACGCAGTCATGGGCGATTTAGCCACTTGAGCTACTAAGGTTCGTGCCAGAACAGGGGGAAGCAAGAGGGCGAAGTGCCACCCTCTCCTTAGACTAGCCAGCCTGTCACACTGACAGACAGTGCACAGACAGTGTGACAGGCACTGCAGCTTCTGTATTAGATCATGTAAAGTGTTGGCTGAGCTTGTCACAGAACTTTATCAGCGAGGACAGGTGACTGAGCGGACTACAAGGAGGTGTCATACGAACAGGGGGGGGGGACTTGACCACCCTAAAGAAAAATTTCTGACACTTCGGATGTAATCATAAAAAAAAAGGACTTTCAAGTTAAATCATTAACACTAGCTACAGGTCATGTCTTCAGGGGGTTAGAAAGAGCTGGCAAACTATTGGGAATGTGTTAAATAAATTCCAAATACAGTAGGAGAAAAAAATGTATTTCATGTTTTATTACATTTCTTAAATATGTTTGTTTTAGTATTTGATTACAGACAGAGGAAACCACTCTGAACCATGGGACACAACATGTAACAATTTTTGCTAACCTTTGGATCAGCCCCATAAAATTCTCTTTTCAGTTTCCAGGAAGATTTTACATGATAAACTCTGTGTACTTATCCTAAGATTTGGGTCTAAACTGATCTCACTTGTGAGAACAAACCCTTATCATACAATTACATACCTTCCAACAATTGCCCAGAGGAGATCAGGGCGAATAGGCCCCAACTCTTGTGCATCACTAACCCTTCCNATGAACTGCCCAGAGCCCAAAACAGTGGCATCCCTTCCCTCTGCCTGGTTCGTGTGCCACGCGAATGCTGGTCTCTGGGGGTGGGATTGAGGAAAAGGAAAGCGAGAGAAGATGGAACAGGTGGGGAAACAGGACACTGTAGGGTGGCCACTAGTGGTTGAAGAGTGAAACACGTTCAAAATCACGTAATTTATAGAAAGGGTTATTGCTTATCTGTCCTGGGGATGGAGGTGGTGTTTATAGGCACAAAGAACCCTCCCCTCCCCAGATCTTGATATGAGTTGCAGAGAAAATCAGCTGATGTTCTTTAAACTATAAAGCTTGAGGAGAAAATATATCTACATCTTGCTGAATCTTGTGCCCGCTAAAGTTTGATGTTCAGTGATGCTGGACTTACTTGTTTGCTCTGATGGAGGAAAAAATAAAGCAAGATCTTCCATTCAGCATCTCTCTCACACATGTAGTAATAGAATTTGCTGTTTCCCTTGATAAGTTCAAGAACAATATATCCACCTTTTTCTCAGTTGAAAAACAAATGGTGCATAAGTAATCACTGTTGAAGGTAATAACATGTGCACCGTATCATCCATTCTTACAGAGAACAAATATATTTGCATTCGTCTCAAGGTTTCTCTACATCTGTTCATTTTTGTCAGGTCTCTTGATTTTTTTTTTTCTCGACATATGTAGTTTGTTCATGCAAAACAACTCCTGCAGTAAGCTCTATATAATGTCCTGGCCCAGTTTCCAAAACCACTGAATAAGCTATTATTATAGGGATTATAGAAGTCTACTGATTCCCCTTAGTCAGATAAATCGTTGGAAAGTATGAGAAATAAAATAAAGCGATCACTTGCATTTGGTAATAAAAGGCAAAATAATTATTTCAAAGTCTACAGCATTTGAATATATTCACATCAGTCACATCTAATGAACACCATGCACATGTACCCATGTCTGTATGTTATTTATTTATTTGTTTAAAGATAAAGCTGGCCATATACCATAAGTGGGCAAAACCATGTTGAGTTGCAGGGGAGGCAAATTGAATTAGTTGCAATCAGTAATACAGGTGAGAGATGATGTTTCCAGCCCAAGTCTAATAACAGTGTAACAGTAACGCTAGTCAGTATCTGTGTGCAACATGCAACAATAAAGTATTCTCCCTGCAGGCACACACTGACATTCATTTTACCTCCCCTGCAATTCAACATGGTTTTAGATAAATTGTTCGATTAGAACAATTTATCTTATATTGTATGCCCAGCTTAGGAGTTGAACAGGTTGAAAGTTACACCCGGGTAAAACCATATTGAATTGCAGAGGAGGCGAATTTCATTTGTTGCAACCAGTATTGCAGTTGGCAGGTGCTATCTCCACAAGTTTAAACTACAATATAAAAGTAAACTCTGGTCCATGTTTTATTTCTTTGTTTTTGTTTTATTCAGACAAAGCTATATATTATTTTAATGTAACCATATGTACAATATCACAAGAAAGGTACAATGCAGTTACAGAGCAGGGTGTAAGAAGAGCAGATAGCAACATACCACACTGTATACTATACAATAGCATGAATGATATTGAAAATAGCTTCAAAGACAATTATTAATTGTGTACTTGTGTACCACACCTCATTTACTTTCTATGTTCAGCTTGCTCATTTTCAGCAGTGTTGCATGGATGCCCCCTGAATATTTTCCCCCAGCTCAACCTATCCTAACTATATAAAATTATTACCACCAAAATGAAAACTATTTATACATAAAGTACAGTAGAAGATGCTAATCATATTTCAACATCGGTTTCTTAAAGAAACTTTTAACAGAATGTTTGACTTTTGATAATTAATTATAAGTTTAGACCTATTCCTAGCTGTAAACATTTCATTTCAGTTTTTTTTATAGTCCAAAATACTTTATGAGTGTGCACCCAGAAACCAATATTATCCCAGTAGAATAGTATGCTTTCCAGTAGCATGGCTACTTGACCACAAACAAGGTGGAACTAAATGTTGGCGCCATATAATAGAAAAACACATTTACGGTAAAACCGCTGCAGTTGGATATAATCCTTCACACGTTTTTCAAGGTAATCTTAGTGACGCAACTTAGTGAATATGGAGGTTTGGGAAACAAAGCCTCTTTCTTCAGGTAGCAAAGTTTGTTGGATTTCAAGTGCCAAAAAAACACACTTTCGTAAATAGACCCCCGATGTGTCCTGAGTGCCATATGAAGGGAGGGCATTAAGATTTTCTGATTGTCACTTATGTCCCATACGGATTTCAGCAGGACAGTCCCGCTTTTGGGTGAATGGCCTGTTATCCCTATTGGCCCAATCTAGTAGATATTGATGGTATTTGGTTATATTTTATTAATGATAAAATTTGTCATGATCGGGGTGGCAAAAAGGGGCAGGGCTTGGAGGGAATCTAGGTGGAGCTTGGGCGGAGTCTGGGACTGCCAGGGCGGGACTTATATGTTCAGTTTCCGACCCCCAAGATCCGGGTGACTAGATCCAGTTCAGCAATGCAGCAAATGTCCATGTTACCTAAATCTGCATTCAGTCCTTTGTCAGTAACCTTCTCTTCCTTGACAATACATTATAACTTGTCTTATAAGATTGTTACCTTGGTCTGCAAGTTCTATTACAATGTCTCTCTCATTCTAGCTACATATATTCTACAAATGGCACAAATTGTCATCAGATGAGTCCTTTAAATTGCACTGAATCCACTTTAGTGAATTGTGTTTTCTGCGTACGACCAGGCTTCGGCAGCAAAAAACAGAACAGTTGAATTTTTTTTCTCCTGGTAAAATACAATGAAATGGCAATAGTGTCTTGAAGAAGGATGAGCTATTGAAGTCTGCGGCCATGTGATTTATTCTGACCTTTTAATAGGCAATTCACTGTTAACTGATTAACAAAACTTCAGATTCCAGAGTTCAAACTTTGGTGAATGTATTCAATGATGGCTAGTTCAAATAAAATAAAAAAAAAGAATAATAAAAAAATAAGAATAGTAATAAAATGATTCATGTTGTAGCAGGCAGCATTTTCTTATGTTTTGTAGGAAAATAACTAAATGTTAANGTAGGGAAACACTAGAAAACAGTACTGGATTCAGGTTTATGTTCGATGCACATTAAGAGTGGCGACATCATATGAATTTACATGCAGCATGCTTGTGCGCCAGATGTACACTTTTGGATCCTCTAGAGTATGGAATGATGTTTTGTTCTCTAGTGGATCAGTCAGCTGGGTCGATCCTGACCCCCCCGCCCATCTACG
Organism: Platyplectrum ornatum; assembly: GCA_016617825.1. Lineage (NCBI taxonomy): Eukaryota > Metazoa > Chordata > Amphibia > Anura > Limnodynastidae > Platyplectrum > Platyplectrum ornatum. Next base: position 66,988 of record JABWIB010002407.1, on the reverse strand, counting down.
TTACTCTAGTTCAGTGGCTCAGATTCAAGCTCACATTCTCCAGTATGTAAAATGAGCTTGAGAGCCAATCAGGACTCTGGACAGGATGCAGAATTAAGTAACTAATTTGCGTAAGTTACTTATGTCTGGATCCAGTCCTAGGGTTTATGTTACTATGGGCAACATCCCCACTTTTCCTATTCCACAGTTTAGTAAATTTAGGCCTGTACTTAGACTCTTGCACTTGCTTGGGCACCTCCTTACTGCATACCAAACTGTCCTGTTGTCCCATCCAACTGCCAGTTTGTCCTGATAAGTGGTAGTTACAAAGTTCATGGAGTTGATCCAGCACTGCGTACCTGGCTGATTTTAGGCATAAGTGCAGCGTATATTAGCACTGAGCATGTGCGAGCGTGAGAAGTCAGACTGAAGACAGGCACAAGCAACACTGCAACAAATAGTCGAAGGCATTACATGATGTGTTACAAATGTCATCTGTGCGCATGCGCATTGTTTGAGACTTTACGCTTACAAGATTTCTCCTTCATTAAACCCCATGAAAGTTACTAGGATATTCAGAAACCATTGCCACAGGTTCAGCCAATCAGGACTCAGGACTGGATGCAGAGTTAAGTACCTAACTTGNGTAAATTGCTTAATCTGGATCCAGTCCTAGGGTTTATGTTTGTTTGGCGTTTTCACAGTAACTGTTTGTGCACTATGACGCATCACCTTAGCTTAACTCAAGTAAAAGGTGGACACATTTCTGAAAGAGTTTGCAATGATACAGAACACAAATAAATGTCATTTTACATTTCCCCACACAGGACATATTTCTGTGTGTCTGCACCTCATGTATGACCTGTCTTGTGGTTTTCAGCTAATGTCACGAATCTGTCTCGTTGGATGAGAATTACCTTCAGGGACTTTAAGCGATGTCTTAACGGCTGCCGACTACTCTCTGACCTGGAGAAGACTTTCCCCTGTCTAAAGGCGCAGCGTTTTTACGTATTCAGTGCAGATGTCCCAAAAATGTCCTTTCACGTCTTTGATTGATAATTTCAGACACTTGTTTCTGTAAGAGGAGTCAGAGATTAAACATGTCTGGAGCAGTTAGTAAATATGACTGGAAAGAGAAAAAATACAGTGAAACGCCATCAATGTAGCAGAGAGGATAAATAATAATGAATACATGAACTGGGAAGTGATACATGTAAATATATAGCAGTATTTTGGGTTGCTGGGGATTTTCATTAAAGTGTTGACCCAACATATTTTGAGTAGCACCAATTGCCCACAATGGATTCAAGTCAGGTACCACTGTGCATGTCATAGACATATACCCACTGCCTGTGTATGTATGTAAAACAAATATATAATATATTTACAATGGCTGTACATGGCGATGTACATTTTCAACATACAAGATTTAATTCAGCCCAATATATTTTATTAATATATCCTCTGCCCTCTGGTATGTCCCCTGGTTAAAATACAAAGCTGCTGATANCCATTCTCTCCTATCTACCAACCAACAAACAGTCAGTGAATGACCGTCAGCAGCCTNATTGGTGGATGGTTGGAGTGCTGACAGCCATTCACTCCATAGAAACATTTATTACTGATATTACAATGAAATTTGGGATGTGTAGTAGGACCCCTGCTAATCCTTACATTATTCTGTCTACTGAACACATTTAACACGAGAATTGCACCATTTCAAGTATAGCCACATGTGTAAGGGTACCCAGTGTTGCCAGGGAGAGAGAGCCTCTAAGGGTAGGTGTCTTACAATAAACAGTTAAGAGGGGAATACATTTATTTTGGGGATTGAAACTCTAATTTTCTCACGGTTCTTGCCAATGGTGCTACTGAGTTCATAGGGTTAATGTAAATCATCATCTTGGGAGATCGATTCGAAACTATTGCTGAAGTTCACGTTCATTATAATCAAATGACATAAATGAGAAGTGCATTAATATGATCTCTGCATCTAATTATAGATAGCCTTCTCTTAAATTGAACCACAATAAAATGCTTATTAAGAGACTTTCTTAAACTTGCCACTTGTGGGGTGGCTAAACTAATTTTGAACCTGAGTAATTTCTGGCACTGATCCAACTCTTAGGGCCAGATTAACATTGGTGCTTAGAGGACTGCATCCTCAGGCGTCCATTATCAAATAGGACAATAGTGCTGTGAGCTAATGATATCCGTGTGATGAAGGAGAACATAATGTGATNAATAAGGGCACAGTGTGATTAAATGTCCAACATATAATTGACCAGCAAACATAACAGAGGTCAATCGTCGCATACATCACTGGCCGCTCCAATGGGCCATCCATCATTTTCAGCCTCAAACAACTCTTAGGTGGAAGCTCAAACTCTATTGAGAAAAATAGAATCAGTATCAGTAGACTTAGCAAACTGGATGTGCCATAACATTTAATGTTTCTATGTGCAAATGCATCAACCATGTCTACGCAGTTAAAAACATGCTGGGACTTATAGTTTGACAACATCTGGAGAACCACTGATTGCCTACCCCTGGTCTAGAGAAAGTCAGCTAGAAACTGAATCTGAGTTCCACTCTTACTTTTCCCCAGTTTAGCCAAACAAAACTTTAATGTATCCATAAACCCATCTGAGAAGTGAAAGTGAGGTAGAATGTGATGGTAGATAAGAGTCACTTTGCTCTGTCCTATCTGCAGAACATTTTAAGGTAATATATATTTCAAAGTGTTAAAAAAAACTAAAACGCACATATTAAGAATAACCATTGCAGAGTTCTTTTTGCAGTAGAACCTAAACAAACCATGATCTTCCTAATATAATGGTGGACACNATGTTGTTAGGATGATCTCAGACATAGGAGAAGGGGTATATTAATATTAAAGANTCGGGTCTGGGTTTGGTGGGACTCATGCAGATATTGGTCGCTTGGACCACATAAGCGCTGCAATCCCCTGCCTTTCCACATGATAAAGGGGAGTAAAAGGAGAGATCTCTCCCCTCTCCCAATTGTCCGCACTGCCCTCCGTGCCACCCCATACCTAACTACCCATTGGCTAAATCCCTATGGCCTGATTGTAGGTTCCTCACTTCCATTTTACTTTTTGGGTTAGTGGATAACACTTACATAGTCCACATTCTATGTTATAAAAAGGATGTATATATTTGTTATATTTTATTCCATCAATATTTATATGTGATGATTCCAACCATAGACGGTTCAGCTGTTAATACTTCCTAGGGAATGGGTGCAATTCCATGCAATGCCTCTGAGGACCTTAATGTATGTATTTAGGTAGTGTGGAATATTTTTCAAAAATGATAATTTTTAACATTTCATCAGACGCTTCTTGTGCAGATTTTTGTTTTCATGCTTTTTATAGTTATTGGTAAATGTGTATTTAGTGCTAAAGTGATTATTGAACCTATAATGTTAATGGGGACTTACCTAATGTTAAGGTAAATGGAGACTTACCGATACATTAGTTTTAAACTTATCTGCTGTACATTCAAAAACAGCAATTAGATTAAATTTGTTTCCACTCCTTAAACATCTGTCAGTGCTTAATTTTGTTCAGTGGGTTCATTTTATGTTATATCAACTGTATCTCAAGGCATTTATCAAATTACGAATCAAGTTCTAAAACATAGCTACTGGAGAGAATCTAAAAATAAGCTATTTATCAGACTCCCTCTAGACCGCAGTCTTTTAAAGATATGAAGTAAATGTTTATATCAAAAAGTTGTGTTATTTCACAATTTGTTTGACCTCGAATGCTCTCAAATTCACATGGCATAAAAAAATCACTATAAATGACCAAAATGATTGTTAAATATTCTCGATTTACATGAATTCAATATGAAATCTTCCAACATTTGTATTTATATGTTTTTTCAGAAAGTATACTGCAGCAACAAAGGTCACCTTAAAATCACTTCATTACGCTGTGTTATATTAGCATAAAGAAGAATAAAAAGATNATAATAATAACATGATAAGAAAAAGAACAGCGGGGAGATTATAAGAGGAAGGATGAGAAAGGTAAATAGGGAGAAGTACAGATGAGACAATTTATAGCATTACTAAAATACCGCCATGTCGCTCTATGCATGGCTGGCTACGCCACATGTAGGTTTCGGGAAATGTGTCATAAAGCTGCACTAATGCGTAACAGCACATAGGTTGTCCTGACATTAACAGTGGTTATCTTCTGTTAAGCTGGCCATACACTATAAGATAAATTGTTCCAATCTAAGCATTTTTCAAAAGTGGGTAAAACCATGTTGAATTGCAGGGGGGGGGGGTAAATGTCATTAATTGCAATCAGTATTACAGGTGAGATATGATGTTTCCAGCACAAGTGTAATAACAGTGTAACAGTAACGCTG
>JABWIB010002407.1:32064-45917 GCA_016617825.1 Platyplectrum ornatum | reverse complement strand
TATATATATATATATTTATAATTTATTTATTTTTAAAGGGGGGTTGCGTTGAAAGGTTTGCTATGGGGCCCAGCCTTTTGTAGTTACNTCCCTGTAAAGAAGGAACCAGCAAACCAGCCAACACAAACAAATAATAACTGAGGGTGGCTCCAAGGGGTTCATCCTTTTAAGGGCCGGAAAATGAAGCTACTCCAAGTCACTCCCATGGACCATAATGACTAGCTCTGGNCACCATACATGATGGACATCACATGTATGTCACACAACCCGGGAATTAATACTGGTTTAATTAACCCTCAATANTTTATTGGGCAGATGTTGACAAAACAAGCCGCGGCACTTACGCTTTAGCTAAAAGCGTAACCACTAGCTCTATTAGCACTAACCACTGCTCCTCATAAAATATCAGCAAGTTTAGTTGTCTTTATCGCTGCATTTCTCGCTTAATGTCATCCCATAAACGTTTCCTCTTTAAGTCACTGATCTGTTCCTCCAGAAATGGTAGATAAAATACTGGTTAATTGAGTCTGGCCACTGTTATTATACAGAGAAGAAAGGATGATGAGATATTAATTGCTTAATTAGTGTGCTTCAAAATTACAGTCATGTAAATGATTTTTGTTCCAGAATATTCAATTATTTGCTTTATTTTGTTAATTACACTTATCATTATCACATATTTCATATCAAATATAGTTTCTGTTTTATAATAGCTGTTGTGAGATAATATATTATAAAAATAAATGGTGCGTATGGTACATTAAACAAATTCACAATAAATACATGCTCAGTAGTAAATAAGAATTCACTGTACCTTCTCTACACTCTATTCATTTGTAAAGCCCATTTAATAAGGTGCATTTAAGCTGGCCATACACTATAAGATAAATTGTTCCAATTAAAAAAAAATTGTGCAAATTGTTTTCAAATGATATTTTGATCTTTTGGTCTGCACAAATAATTTTTAGGTAAAACATTGTTCAGTGTATGGGCACTGGCAATAATCCTGCCATTAAGACCCACTTTAGAAGCAGAAACCAAAAAAAAAGTACTAATTTTCATATTTCTTTTTTTTGCCACAAAATTATTGTACAGTGCATGGTGACTTCCAATTCCTCTATAAAAATTGTTCAGATTGGACAATTTATCTTATAGTGTATGCCCAGCGTAACACAACAAATTATACAGCAACCGTCATTTTTTTAATACATTTTCTTGTTTCATCCAATTTGTAAGGTGGGAGGTGGAGATTGTACAGTGTATATAACGCAGTAACGCTCAAAGGTGCATTTCAAATCTTCTATGCTCCGAACAGCTAGAAATTGATCTGGACTTAGAAGCAAATACACAGTATCTATAGTACGTAAACACCAAGGGCAAGTTTAACTAAGGGAGGAATTTTTCTGGTTGTTTGGAAATCACTGAATCTGCTGAGGATAAAACTGTCCATAAATCAGAATCAATCAAAAATACAAACCACTGAACGAAAACGCCAAAGGAGGTGGTTATGAGAGACGATTTGCTCAAAAGCGCACCTTATTTTTAATAATAAAAAAGGAATTAGAAAATGCCGGCAGTATTAGCAGCACCAACATGTGCANGGCAGAGCACGCTGGCAGCTTATGAATGCAAGCATGCCTTGTCACTACTGCCCACTAAGTGAAAAGCGCTGCATTGACCTGCTTTCCCTCTCACACACACTTACATAACTAATGTCAATATATATATATAGTAAAGTATCGCAGACCGTCTCGGAGAACATATGCTGCAGATTACCAGCCTTCCTGCCCCTGTTATGATTCACATGATGTGTTCTCTGAAGACTGCCATTGGTGAAGTGAGCTGATTTCAACTTGTTGTTCCACTCAGCCCTTAGTATAAGAAGTCTTTATTTAATTCTGTTTGCAAAGTTTCTGCTTTCCCTGCAGTTTAACATGGTTTTATCAAAGTGCATTACAGTTCCATTGTTTGCTGCTACTGGATCAGCCATTGTCTGTAGAGTATTGTTGAGATGTAATCATAATATAACCAGCAATGTAAACTACATTCATAAAATTGAGTTAAATTATATTTATTTTTATTTACTTTGCTTTGCTGAGCTGAGCGTGGATGGTTTAGTGGGTAGCACTTATGCCTCACAGCGATAAGGTTGTAAGTTTGATTTCCCGGGTAGGACCATCTCTGTGCGGAGTTTGTATGTTTTCCCCGTGTCTGCGTGGGTTTGCTCCTGGTGCTCTGGTTTCCTCTCACATCCCAAAAACATACCATTAGGTTAACTGGCAGCTGACTAAATTGTCTCTAGTCTATGTGTAATTGCCCCAATGTATCAATCTCNTATAGAATATAAGCCTGCAGCCTTCTGTCTGATACAAACTGTAAAGCGTTAGGTAATATGATTGTGCTCCAGATATATATATACCAGCAATGTAGGGGGGAGAGGGCTAGTCCCCCCTCCTCATGGCAACCCCCCCTCCCCTCTTTCGCAGCACCCCCCACCACTACCTACCCTTATGGTGCCCCCTGCAGTAACTGGAGTGCCTGTCACTGTGACTGGGTAAGGTGCTCAGGACTGTCTTATGATATGTGTGTGCCAGGGGCGGAGTCGGGTGGGTCCGGGGCGGGGCTTATGTGTCCCGTGGCCCGGACCTTAAAAGTTGGGAGGTATGCTACAGACTCACCGCTTAGTAAATATACACCCTTGAATCTGATTGGTTGCTCTGGGCATAAAAACATAATACATAAAACTAGAAGTGAAAAGCAAAATACTACATAACAACACAATTGGATGTTTGTGATTCCACATTCCCTGGTAACTTTTGTCTTTTCAGTGATGTTAGCTAGATGTACAACAAGCATTGCATTTCTTATAAAAATGTGTCCTGAGACTTAATTAGATTCCAGTGCCTAACTGAGTGTGGCCAACACTGTGACATTGATGTCGGGATTCAAATTGCAGCAGCACATTTTAATATTTTAATTACCCACCATTAACTATATGGGTTTCAGCGNCAGGCTTCACTTAGCAGACACGCATTTCATTGTTAGCGGGCGTTCAACCGGCAGTCACAGAAGGGTTAACACATCAAGAAACGAGCAGGCGGATTTGTTTCTGGCCTCTAAAGAAGCCTCCTCTGACTTGTTGCGGTAAGATTCACCGTAGAACAGCTCTGTGTACACAACAACAGCCTATTCCATACCCGGGTGTTAGAATTTCACATTTGAAATGCAACTATTGTGAACATTTTCATAACTACAGTAATAAACATTTGTTTTCTAAATGACTATACACAAAGCATAACATTGTAATATGACAAAAAAGTGGTAATAATAAAAAGGAGGAGCATATACCTAAGAGAAAACAATGCACTGGATGCCATCAATGCATCATAATGAAGTCATATTCTTCATTATTACATGCAAATAAAACTGAATTCATTTGGTTACTACCATCATTACAAAATCTAATGGCAACAAATGGGAATGTCAATTCAGTAATGCAAATAGCTCATACAATATAGTCTCAATGTTAATCATTTAAGTGCTATCATTTAGTTGGGTCAATATAAAGCATTCAATCACAATGACCCTTGTAACACAGACAGTGATAATGACACCTCAACCGACATGATTTATTTACATCTATCAAGTTATAATGACAAACCTTTTCAGTCCATTGTGTAGCATGAATTCACCTGAATTGTGTGTATATTGTTCTTGGTGTGTACTGCAATCGGGAACACACCAGGGCCTAAATTTATTAAGCAGGGAGATTGAAAAGTGAGGATGTTGCCCATAGCAACCAATCAGATTTAAGCTCTCTGTTTCATATTTCATACTGGAGAATGTGAGTTTGAATCCGGAATTGGTTGCTATGGGCAACATCCACACTCTTCAGTTTCCCTGCAATCTCCCAGTTTGGTAAATTTAGGCCCAGGACTACTGAGAGCATGCTAACAAAAATATGGTCACTGGGCAGGGCCCTCAATAAAAACATGTTAAAAAAGAAATATATAATAAATAAAATATCACTGTCCCAATAAATGTCCATGGAGACTAAAGCTGGGTACACACCAACGTTTTCCATATGGACAGGTGTCTTTCAAATATTTCTTCTCATGATCTGAAGTTGCGATAAGCTACACAATGTCCCTGTACACTAGTTTTCCAAAGATCGTCAATACTACCCATATATTTTACCCATAAACCTTTGCTTCATTTGTATGCTACAATTACATCACTCGTCCTCAAGGCGGCACTATACAGAATTCTGAATGGGAATCGTGTCAGTGCACACTGAAGTTTCCTACAGACATTGTTGACTGTGTAAACATATGACCTAACTGGCCCTTAGGAGCATAACCGGCCTTTCTCCTGTCTATGCGAGGGGCGAGGAATGAGGGCCGACTTAGGAATGGAAGAATTCTGTAGCTACGGAAAAAAAATCTTTTAGACATTAGATATAAGAAGGGCCAGGTAAGATCACCATGAGCCACTAACGTGTGGGGCCCGTCACACATTACCTTTCATCTTGGTAATAGGTTGAGTCGGTTCAAAAGAAAATATGCAATGAAAGAAAGTTATACATTTACATAATAGTAGCTTCCTACACAAGCTTTACAAACACAAAGGTGACCAATATAAGGCATTCATAGGCCACCTGTAGTCGCTCTCAAACATAATGGTAATAATAGAAAAGTCACACACATACATTAGCATGCCAGCACCATCCTACACAGTTATAAGCTACTATAATACAATCAAATGAGTCTAGTTCTCAGCTAATCAAATGCTGCCTAGAGTCAGGTAACCAGAAAATAGGCTCACATGGAAAATGCCCTCAAGAAAAAACTGCTCACAGATAAAACCCCACTGTCATAAATGGTCACAAGACAAATGCAGAAAACTACCCCCATGGAAACATGCTCATGAATTCAGTACATACATCTCCTTGTATATGGAGGACCCGGTTGCCACCATGATGGATCCTGCCCTGTCATAAGGCATTTATATTCATATAAAGCATACAATGATCATTCATGCCGGTGCAGGGGAAGTTTAGGGTTAGGCAGCGGGGAATGGAGGATTGGGATAGTGTAAGGGGAAGGTTAGGGGAAGAGTTCCATATACTTATCTGTCGTGAAACTCCCTCTGTAGGCGCTGCTCCGATGTCATGACTCCATTGTCGCCGTCGTCGGTCTGTCGGAAGAAAAAAGGCTGGCACATCACTGACTGTGTGTATTAGGGAAATTAGATTTTAAAGCTCGTATGGGACAAGGACTGTTGTGAATACCAATACATTTACTGTAAAGCGCTGCAGAAATTTGTGGCGCTGTATAAATAGACATTAGTATTTTTCTATGCTATTAATATATTTAATTATTACCAGTGGTGGAAGTGGACATTCAGAAGTGGCGGTATGGAAACATAGAATATGATAGTAGTCAATGGAAATTTTTTATTTTTCCATTACATCAGTGGGAGAAGTGCCGGTATGGCATACCCCCGTATACACCCACACTTCCAGCCCTGATTATTACTATAAAAAAGTGGCCTGTAACTACCAAGTGGATACTAGTTGACTAGAAATCCATTGTGATATTCCTTAACAGTATATTGATTACAATTCAGTAGTGTATAATCCATATAGAATTTAGAGTTTAGGTGATAAAGGGCTCCATTTACTATGGGACTACGAGATTTCAGGTGATGAAGTCTTTTTATCACCTAAAGTTGAAGTGATCAATAATTACAAACCCTCGCAACGCACAGCTGTAATGGATCATCCCCCCCCAGCTCTTAACATATACATGTGTTGTACGTGAAAGAGCAGGCAGTGGTTATTATGGGAAAGAGAGTGTTAAGTACTCAAAGACAATGCTTTGATTGCAGAACATGAAAATAGAAATGGCAGAAACTTGAGTCAGGACTATTCAGGTTCACCTCAGTAGGCGACCAAAGATGCAAGTCACGTATCTCCAGACAGCTGCAGAAACACAAGTTTATGGATGGAGCTTTGCATGTACACATAAATCACAATATTACATTTAAATCAGATGCTAAGTGAAACTTTTGGAGAGTATATTTAGGAAAAGGAAATCTCATTTGCAGTCTTGCAAAAAGAGAGAGGCTGCAAGATCAAAATAATCCCTCTAAACCATATAAAAAGAAAAATAAACAAGGATTTAGAGTCAGAAGCATGGGGAAGGAGATTAACAGCAGATACTTTTCACATATACCTGACACATGCAGGGATTTTCCTAGGATTGTTCCAAGTGCGCTCCGGTGGAAACAGCTCTGACCTGGGTTTTTGGACCTGGGAAAGACTAAACATGATTGGTCATTCCAGTGTGCTGTGTGCAGTGTGTTCCCTGGGAAAAACCTGGGGACATGGGTGTAACTACAACCATAGCAGCTATAGCGGCAGATACTGTATGGGTTTGTGTGTGTGTTTGTGTTGGAAAAAACTGAAACAGGTTATTTTGGTTGTGTATAAGGGAATTGTAGCGTTTGTCTCCATTAACCAGACGAATTGATGAATTGTAGCTTTTGTGTGCCAGATCTTATTTGGACTATAGTGCCTAAAGTTGCTTTGACAATGGTGACCAAACCCCCCATTATTGTGACTTTTAGTTGAGCAAAAACAAAAATAATAGGAATAAATATTTCTTTGCAAGAGTGGTAAATCAGCTGATCCAGAGCTACACATCTGTCTAGGTCTGTGTTCGCTTGCATATGCTCTGTGCTATGGAACATGGTGTTCCACTATATTTAAATTACACAGTGGATGGTTTAGTGCTACTGTGAGTACAGTAGCGGACGGAATTCCATGTGCTTCCAACTAAGCACCAGCTCATTTTAATGCATTAAATGTCCCATTCCTCAGAGTAAATTCATCATTTAATGTTAAAAATATTAATATGGTTAAATTTAAGCATTCATTCTTTTTTACATTTTTGTTTTTTAAATATTATACTATAGCTATGTTACATCCTGGACTGTGGTTTCCTGTCCCACCTCTACGGTCATTTACAGACTTTTTGTAAGTCTGTATATGTTTGGAGCTGTCATTACCATGACCTGCCCTTAGAGGCCGATGTGGGACTCACTCTTGCGTATCACTAGCTATGTCTCAGCACCTGTGATCTGATCTACATTCTCTTTGCTCCCAGAGCCAGGTGCGGGTCATTGCCCATTGCTCCTTGTTTGCAGTTCCTGCCTTCTACTACCAGTCTCTGTATCCTACAGTGCTCATTACATACCTTTTGGTATATGCTCCTGAAGTGCTTATTATTTGTATGACCCATTTGGTGTGCGCTCTCAACAGAGCTGATCATATTCCCCTTCCTAGTAGGGGCCCAGCACCATGTACTTCCATGCAGCAGAGGGAATATAGATGAAAAGCTTCCATCTGTTCCCTCTGTTGCCGCAGACCTGCTAAACTCACGTAGATGCCGCGATTGGCGTCTAAGTGATTTCAGACGTTGTGACGTCACACCGGGGCCCGGGACATACAGAATCTCTCAGTCCTGGGCCCAGATCATCCTGACGGTGGCCCTGCTTATTATATTGTTTTTGGAGTGTACTTATTATTTGTACAGTGGGTTACTCTTGTATCTGTTTTATATTGCTCTATGTTTTATTCTAGTTATACCAATGTCCACCCTGTGTGATCCTGGAGTTTATAACAAGCTATAGCCCTATAAGTAATGTTGCTAGTTTATAATCAAGAAAAACCAGGAGAAATGCCCCAGCATCACTGCAGTTAACAGTAACCAATTCTGCTATTCTATCTGTAAAATAAAATGCAGAAACATCAGTTACACATTTTTGCAAACATGACCCGTCAAGGCTTTTCTGCTAAGGGGGTCCTAACTCTAAACAATGACAGTCCCATAATAGGGTCACATGTGACTGTTTTCAAATATAGAACTAAGGGCCAGATTCAGCTTTTCACTCTCATGGCTTCTCTTATGGGCAAAACCATGTTGAATTGAAGGGGAGGTAAATTTAATTAGTTGCAATCAGCATAACAAGTGACAGCTGATGTTTCCAGCCCAAGTCTAATAACAGTGTAACAGTAACGCTGGTCAGTATCTGTGTGCAACATGCAACAATAAAGTATTCTCCCTGCATGCACACACTGACATTCATTTTACCCCCCCCCCGCAATTCAACATGGTTTTACCCATGAGAGTGTAAGTCATGAGTGTAAGTCATGAGAGTGAAAAGCTGAATCCAGCTAACTCACCCAGAGGCACCCCAAGGCCTGCAGTCGCTAGTGGGTGGGTTTTGTATTTCATTCTACAATTAAGATGTGCTAACAGACTCCTGCAATAGGCAGACTTTTAATATATAAGAGTGAATGGATTGAAAGGTTTAAGGTAGGGTGTTGTAACTGAGCCAGCTCTCGCAGGACCTGCTCTGAGGTAATGATGTAAACCGCTGCCTCCAGCCCTTATCATTACAAAATATGATGACGTCAAGTCCTGCCCATCCATAGTAAATGACTTAGTTTGCCGTTCGGGGGCTTCGGGTGTTATTTACATAGATCCCTTCATCCCACCATCATATTTCCAGATTTTTTGCTTCTCCTGGGAGGGAGAAACCCAAAGTCAGCGACAGAATGACGTCTCTGTGTTACTCTTATCAGGGCTCGAAGTGGGGATAGTAAGGTGACGGTATGGTGCTAAGCCACGCCCCTTACATAAGCCCCGCCCCCTCCAGACCTGCATTTTTTTTTCAACTAAAGTCCCCCATCCAGTGCTGAGGGGGGAGAGCTTAGAAAAGGGGGCGTGGCTTAGCGGGAGAAGTGCCTGTATACCATACCGGCATATACCAGCCCTGACTCTTATACGTTCTTGGTTATGATTAGTGCAATGAGGGAGAAATGTTGTTCACTGCCCCTATTAGAAAGGTATCTTTTCGTTTTAGTTAATCTAGACACCTGCTTTAGATATCGTAGGGATGTCTCCAAAAATGTGCCTATTGAAGCATAACGGTTTGTTCTGTAGAACTACAGCATTAAATTTCATGTGTTAAACTCTTTAATTTTCTCATTTTGTGCGGATATCTGAACTCATGGCTAATAGTTCAAAATCTCAAGAATTTAATGAAGGTTTAATGAAGATACATTTTTATTTTCCATGTAAAGAGCTAAAACTGAGCTACCTAGGGATTATTCCATCTAATACTTGAAATGCTAATTACCCCTCTGGCTTCTTTCATCCACTCTGAGACAGGAAGATATAGAACAAATATATTTTATAGCTGGTACAGATGATTCAGTATAAAATTTTTACTTAAACTTACAATGCTTTTCACGCTCTTGTAAGTCCATTTTGTGCAATTGAATTACGTGCACACAATCCAGTCCATGGAGTGCCCTCCCATGTATGGCACTTACAAACCCAGAATCCTCCACCAGTGCACTGCTATTCAATTCTGTACATATGTATTTTCCATACAAAAGGAGAAAATGGTATGGTTCAGACTATAAGTACTATTAAACTTATGAGCGAGTGGGCAAAACCACGTTGAATTACAGGGGAGGTAGATGTCATTAGTTGGAAACAGTATAGTAGTTAAGAATGGATCTGGTCCTATGCTGAATTTCGATTTGAATGCAAAGTATTTTGACGATTCCTTACTGAGGTATCTGTGGTCACATTAAAAGCATTCATGGAGTTTTCTTTTTTTATGCCACTCTTAGGCCTAGATACTGAACTGCATGGAAAATGAGTTACCCATAGCAACCAATAAAATTCTTTCTGGCATTCTCTATAGAATAGATTTTGAGTGCTATAATCTAATTAGTTGCTATGGGCAACATCCTCACTCTTCCATTCCCACAGTATAGTACTGTAAATATACTGTAGGTCTTAGTATCTATCAAAAGTTTTCAAGGTGCCGGCGGCATTAGGGTGGGATGGAGAGCATGTTTATGTAAATCACACCAAAGCCGTGTTCCCTGGATAACAAATCTCATACAGTTGCTATGAATGGACTCATTTTTGCAGAGTGGTGCGTGTGTAGGGCCTAAAGTAGGATTCTTTTTTCAGTCTGGTTATGGGGTATGCCAAGAGAAGGGGTACTGAGAAGATGTCATCACAACTTGGGTTTGAAAAGATTATTGTATTGGGATCTGCCCCACAGAACAGACCCATTTTTTAAGTAAGGTTGAAACAACTTAATAAGTATTTAGGTCAGGACACAAAGTTGTTATGATGATATTTTATATCTTGTATTCCTTTAAAATAACAATCTACAGTCATAGCATACAAAATAGATATACGGTCATATGTTTAAGATCACTTTAGCATATTACATCATCTATGACTTCAGCTCCTGGCTATGAACCAGCCATGAATCCGCTCCACTCCTGGGTACCACTGGACTACACTGTAAGTTACATAAAAGAGAACTGTCTGAACGGGTTGGCTGCTTCTAATTGTCACAGTGTTTTGCTCTCATTTGCTCTTTGAAATAGTGTCTGCAAAAAGATTAAATCATGTAGTAGAGCTAAAAATCTAAATTCTGTTTATGACCCAACAACTTTAATATGAGATTATATGAGGTCTCAGTTGAGTAAAAGGTTGTGCATAATATTTACCTACCTACTCTGAATCCAGAACACTTACATTTTATTTCTTACCCACCAATCCCAGTAACCACATTAATATGTGAGAATAATGTCAGACTAACAGGTTTAAACAGCAAAAGGCACAGTGCCCACCCGAACACCAGGCATCCATGCACAACAAATAACGACACGGACACCAAGAGCTTGGATTTGAAAAGGGAACACGTTATTGATCCATAATAAATTGGGCCGAATTGTAATTGAAATTGATTAACCTAACTGTTTTAATTAATTGTGGGAAACCAGGTGGCCCAGATGGGGGGGAGCACACACTTACCAAGGTCACCTGACCTTCTACCTTAGCGAGCCCGGTCTGATCCTCCTGACAGCATACCGGCCAGAAGTAGACCAACCCGGCACCTGGAAGGTGGTCACCTACGGAACAGAACTGTTAAGGTGTAATGTCCCCCCTGCACTCAGGGTATGCCTCATTCAGAACCGGACCACCTACATTCCATGTTACCCGCAAGTGCAAATGCTGTGCAATGCTGACCCCCAACTGCTACTGTCTGCAAGAAAAAGAGAAGTTAGCAAAAACTAAAAAGAACAATAAACAGACAAAGGGAGGGAGGGTGAATCCTCAACCAGAGTGCTATAAATGCTGCCCCTTGAACTTATATACCCTTCTGATAATCCCTCCCATTTTAACCCAAGAACCAACTAACTTAAAGGACTGTGACATCACTTAACTATATTAACCCTATGAGTGCCTTCATGTTTGACTGAGCCACATGCCTGCAGGTTAGGGTCCTTCAGCCCTATGGGGCCTTAGTTCTTTTTATCTGAATCACTTTCTTCAAATCTAGCTCTCCTTCATCTATGATCGCTGTTTCAGCCATTACATAGTTTTATTTCTCTGATTAGCCTAGAAACGTGTACCATTAAAATAATGCTCCTTCTTTATCATCTCCTTTATTCCTACAGAGGTTATGTCCCTGTTACATTTACATGTGGCCTCGTGTTTCATATTAAGCATGTACTGAACAAAATCCTCTTGCAGTCTCTTTATGAAGCTTCCCAAAGGATGTATTTAGAGATGTGCAAATGAAACACATTATAAAGGAAGAGATATAAGTTTGCTCTACATTATCTCATTATCTCTTCTTATGTCTGTAAACATATTTTTGTTAAAACTTTTACTCCTTTGAGGGCCACTCTCAAAATTATTTCATACAAAGTGAAGCAAAGTTGAAGGGTTGCCTACAACAACCAATCAGATTCCAGCGATTCATTTTCTAGAAGGTTCTATCAAATTCTTTCCCAGATGGATGATGGTTTGGGGACAAAATTACTTTGAAGTCTTTATTAATTTCATGACAAAAAAACCTAAATTTACTAAACTGCGGGATTGTAAATGTGAGGATGTTGCCCATAGCAACAAGTCATATCCAGCTCTCAGTTTCATTTTTCATACTGTAGAATGTGAGCTTGAATCTGAAACATCCCTACTTTTCCAATCCCGCAGTTTAGTAAACTTAGGCCCTATTGTTCATATATTAGATTAGAAACATCTTTGCAAACTTTATGGTCTGTTATAAAACCCTGCTCAAAGTGATTATATATATATATATATATATATATATATATATTTATATATATATATACTATTGCATTCCCAAAACCATCTTTGGTTAACAGTCTGCAATTATTTAATGGATAATCACGGAGATTGTAACAATCTCCTCAACGACCTATGTCTACTCCCTCACATTTCAAAAAATGAGGTTGTGTGTTTTTGGACCTTTTGGTTTGCGTTGGGCTTATATTCTCTTGACGAAGGGCGCCCAGTCTGACTCCACATCCTGTAGGTGACCACCTTCCAAGTACATGGGTGGTCAATTCATGACGGGTTGAGTGCTTGTCGTAACCATGCTGGTTTAATGAGGTCAATGAACCAGGCTGACCTCGGGCTGCTGACATCCCCTTCTGCTAGTGGCCCACCTTGTTCCAACAATATATATATATTGGGTCAATCTTGCAATTACCAATTTGGCCCATTTTAATAAATCACATGTTCCCTTTTAAAACCCAGCTATTTGCGTCTGTGTCTTTATTTCAATAAGATACACATCGTGTGTGTGGATGGGGTGCTATGCCATTTGCTGTTTAAAGTTGTTACCAGTTTAGACTAAAGCTTAAACGGTGATAATAGCAGTATGTGAAATGAAACTGAGAGCAAGAATCTGATTAGTTACTATGGGTAACATCTTCATGTTGCCATTCCTGCAGTTTAGTAAATATAGGTCTAAGTCTATAACGTTTGTTCAGTTATTAGATAGAAAGCTGGTTTTATATTTAAGGAAACAATATTTTCTTTTTGTGAGTTCAGTAAGTCCATGTTTCTCTATATTTCCTTATCTCTGCATTTAAATTTTTCTGGTTTTCAGAATTTAAAAACTTTGCACTTCTAACAAAAATATGCAAAAAGGTTTTAAATGGATTGTCTAAAACACTTGGTTATTGTGAAAAATTTTTGTAACATAGGTAAAATCCTTACAATTGTGTTACATTAATGCGTCTTTATATGAATTTATGCAGAGATAGTGCTGAGTCTGTATGTGGGTGAAGTGAATCAGCAGGACATCCCTTATAATTTCTTACTGTTGTGTAGATACTTTCTTTTTTAATTAAACTTTAAGAATAACCTAAAGATGAATTAACTGTTTGACAATTAACAGAATTTCTACCGTGTGCATATTTCTTTGCAAAGAATTTAAACTTCGAATACAGATTGCAACCACTTTTTATAACTTCCCTTATTCTTTACCCCCAACCTCTATCTTTCCCTTGCTCCTTCCCCCACCACTGTTCCCTATTTACCTGTCTGTGTCCACTGTTCCCTTTATACTCACTCTCCTCTATATAACTCTTTCCTCTATATCACTCTCTCTCCACTGTTCCCTCTATACCTTCCTTTCCGCACGGTTCCCTCTATACCACCGTCTCCCAACTGTTCCCGCTATATCACACTCTCCCCACTTTTCCCTCTTTACCTTCCACTCCCCACTAATCCCGCTATATCACTCTTTCCACACTGTTCCATCTATTTCACCCTCTACCCACAGTTCCCTCTATACCTCTCTCGCCACTGTTCCTTCTATACCTTCCTTTTCATATTGTTTAGAAGTAAAGCTGGGCATACACTATAAGATAAATTGTTCCAATCGAAAGATTTTGCAAGAGTGGGCAAAACCATGTTGAATTGCAGGGGAGG
>JABWIB010002407.1:18437-31599 GCA_016617825.1 Platyplectrum ornatum | reverse complement strand
TCACTCAGCAGTTTGTTCATTTCGCTGGCCAGACCAGACTTGCGTATTGATCTTAAGAATGAGTCAGTAAAACCATGTTGAATTGCAGGGGGAGGGGGGGTTAAATGAATATTAGTGTGTGCATGCAGGGAAAATACTTTATTGTTGCATGTTGCACACAGATACTGACCAGCGTTACTGTTACACTGTTATTACACTTGTGCTGGAAACATCATCTGCAATTCAATATGGTTTTGCCCATTTGTTTGAAAGTTCAATAGAACGTAAGTCTGGATCCAGTCCACTGCTGCCGATACTGATGTTTCTGTGAGAGTATTGAATGCTCACACATGCAGCGATATCAGTTTTGCTGGCTGCTGAATATAGCAGTAATAACCTGTTAATACCCCGTTCACAAAGAAGTCAATTACACGGGTAATTCAGTCAACTTCTCGGGTTGACTGAACTACCCAGGCAGTGTGCTCATTGTGTATGGCGCTAAAATTATGCAATGTGCCTTGTGCATCTGTTAATTGTGTAGCTGCCTTTTGACTAAATTTGCTTCTGACATCTAAATTTAAAATGTATCAAATAAGACAATCTAAAAAAATTCCCATAATTCTACCCCAAAATAAACATCTTTTCTTTAAACCACTTAACCATGTGTGATGAGTCTTTATATTATTAAATTGGTAGGATAGGTATGTAATGACGCTGGTTTACTATTTATATGTACTGTACATGTGAGTCACAATGTACGGTAAATGTAAATAAATCCTGACATAGTTATACCTAAATTATATTGAGTAAACCCAATAATTAAAGCCTCCAAGTTTTTTTTATCTAGAAGCCATAACCCTTTTATCATATTCCTTTATCTATGTCACCATCTTTACAAAATGTCACATTTGCTTAGATCACGGCGAGACGAAAACTTCTGTGAAACTCTGTAAAAACATTGAACACTCCTTTCTCTGAGCGATCATTTTTCTTTGTCCGTTCTTATGCAGTGAGAACATAAGGTGCCAGTACTCTCAGACGATTTTTGTGGCACTGCTATTCATAGTACGTGCTGTGTTTGTCAATATGTCATTATAAAGGATAACCTCATTTGTATTCAGGAAGAGATGTTCCAAACCACCCAGGTATATACAGTGTGTCAACTGAAAATGGTAAGTTGTCAACAAAAATTATAGAATGTGTAACCCACTCTGTATCTGACTGCGCGCATATTCCATTCACTATGATAAACGTATTGTAAAGACATTACATTGAAATAATAAACAACTGAAAAAAAAGAAATATATATATATATATATATATATATATATATATATATATATATATATAACTAGCATGAAAATAAAATAAAATCATAGAAAATGTTTCCATATGCCACAAATGACTTCATATATATGATTCTATGGAATTTTTTGATATGTGGGAGTCAGTTCTGAGGACTGAACAACATATGTATATTTAGAACTCTGGAACATTTTGCTTCTTTGACCTATCTGATGTTCATTCCCACTAGTTGCCCTAAGATATAGCTATATATATATATATATATATATATATATATATATATATATAAAATATTTTTTTTATTCTCCTGGAGAGTTGATTAACTGTATATTAGTGCAATGCAATGGATGGTGGGGGGGGGCGCAATTTTTCCCCCTAAGTGGGGCGAGAAGCAAACATATTTTCTGCAGGGTGCTGATATAGGAGCATCTAGCATCTGACCTTCCCCTGGCCCACTGTCAGAAGAGTTGCACGTGAGAATATTATGTGTCTATATTGCGCTTCTAAACTGAAAGTTATATTTTGTAATTTTTATAGAAAAATTGTGAAATCAGGAAAATCAAAAATTGTTTGCGTATAGTAAATTTGTTGCTTTAAAAACTTCCAAAAAAACGTTATATAAGGACAATTGTAGTGATGGTGGACCTGATTCAGAGTTTTTTGCGGCCGCACGAAAAAGCACAAAAGCGCAGCTCTGAATAGAGCGCAGGGAGAGGGGCATGCATTATGCCCCGCTTCCCTGCGCTCAGTCTGGCTGGCGGAGACGCAGGGCTGAATCAGCCCCGGTAGCAGTAGTAATAGTAGTAGTAGTAAGAAGAGGGTACTAGCTGATCTGATTCCTAGATTTACTATTGCAAAAGGAAAGCACATATTTCAGTCCCATTTTAGGGACTTTACCCACTCCTAAGGAGTAAGAGTAACATACAATTCTATAGACCCACTAAATACACAGTGAAAATAAGCAATAAAGTGGTGTCTGTATGGTGCTAGGGAACCAACGTTAAAATGATACTTCAAGAACCTTACTCTCCTCCTCTAATTGTCACATATGCCAAATGCCTCAGACCTTTATCATTGTATCTGGTATTGTCCAATCATTTGACCATTTTGGCTGGTCATAAAGCATTTTGCTGAACACTGCTTAGTTAATTGACTCCCGCTATCCCTGGAGTGGGCTACACTGTGTATCCTTTCGGTGTCTTGCAGTGTTTTGCTTCCTATGGCCCACATACTGATGATGATTAGTGCTGCAGCCCGCAAGACAATACTGCATAAATTGTTGGATACCTCAGCTCTTCCTTTAACTCTCTTTCTAGTCAAACTGAGATATCTGTTTTGCATGGCCTGGATTGACACACTATTTGACATATGTAATAGGGTAGTGGGGTTCTATGATGTATGGGAAGAATATATTGATACGCTCCCCTCAGAGTTAAAGCTGAAATACGTACCAGCTTCCAAACTACTGATATATGGATCACGTCCAAGCAGACAACCCACCTGTTTTGCTGGCCTCAACTTGTCCCCCCTTGTCCTTGCTTCTTGCCCCCACTGTGTCATATGGTTTTACACACAGCCCACCTACCTTGACAGTTCCTGCTCATATGCGATCATCTGTTCACCCATCTACCTGGGACGGTTCGTTCATTTGAATATCTGTTGGACTTTATTTTTTATTCATTGGACTTGAACTTTAAATTCTTTGATTGATGGACATTTGATGTATCATATTACCGTTGGTTCCCTATACTAGCGCCACATAGACCACACCACCGGATTACTTATTTGCTGTAAGTTAGTTTATCGCTTTCTCAAACTTGAAGTTGCACCTTAGGGTTATCGCATCTCTCTGAGGGCTGGATTCAGCTTTTCACTCTCATGACTTACACTCATGAGTTACACTCTCATGGGTAAAACCATGTTGAATTGCAGGGGAGGTAAAATGAATGTCAATGTTTGCATGCAGTATTATTGCATTTTGCACACAGATACTGACCAGCGTTACTGTTACACTGTTATTAGACTTGTGCTGGAAACATCATCTCTCACCTGTAATACTGATTGCAACTAATTAAATTTACCTCCCCTGCAATTCAACATGGTTTTGCCCATGAGAGTGTAACTCATGAGTGTAAATCATGAGAGTTAAAAGCTGAATCTGGCCCTAATCGTGATTATCAAACTCCATATTGTACATTAAAGCGTAACCTATCTAACATATAAATATAATAAAGTATAAATATAATATACTACACAAAATATATTTAACTTCTGTAAAACTTGTCGAGTATAACCTGCTCAGAATTGCTTTTAGTTTGATGCAAGATGAACGTCATTTGAAATTGTATATTTCTATGTATAAACATTAATCTGATGCGATCCTGGTGTACAATAGAGTTTGATTAAAGTGGCTGCTAATGAAGTAAACTGACATAGTCTCTGTAAATCTATATTTAGTGCGGCTAATATTAGAATGAAGTGTTTTTATATTTCCCTAATAAATTGTTTTCCACATACTTTGCATTAATAAAGCACGGCTTGTGTTCCAAGAAATATGTGCCTAATTAGTGTTAATATAATGCATAGCTTTCCAAAACAGTATTCTTTTGGCAGAGGTAGGTAGGAAGCAAGTCAGAATACTATAGTTTTAAATTAAATGCTCAATTAACAATTGTCGAAGGGGAGACTGCTTGGTAAGTGCTTCGAACGACATTTTGATATATCCTAGACATCGACGTTCCTTAATAACGACTTGATTTCCTCCTTTGCTTTCAGTTGTTCTTGGAAAACATATTTCTTCAACCTGCCGTCATACACAGTTTAAAAAGATTTTAACTGGGTTTATTGGTTAATTAATGCTTGCTGGCGATTAATTTAGTTCTGGGTATTTATATACAAGTCACTGGACCATAGAATCTCAAGTGAAGATGAATTTCATTTATAAAAGTATTTCATGATATATCTGTATTGGGCTGTGAAATGTTACACATATTATAGATAAAAATACTGGTACCACCGCCTTAGTGTATTGGTACTCTATATCTAAGTGTTCTGCACCACTAATTAGCATTATACTGGGTATATACTTAATTTTAATTTTCATAGTTTAATTTGAATTACTTTAATTAATTTTATTACATGTGTAACATTTTATTATATATAATACATTGTATTTCATCTTGGATTGCTTCCTATTTTTTTTCTATTGTAAGAAAGTATGTATGTACATTCTTTTATTAAAACGTATTAATGTAATTAATAATTTAATTAATCATTTTAATTATTAATTAAAAATATTTTTTTCTAAATGCAGAATAACAAAACATATATAGTCAGGACCTTATAATGTTATTTTATTAATTGTTAATGATAAACATATTCAACCCACATTCAACCATCCCATATGTTATCATAGCCCTTTAACTGATATGTATCTTAATTCCAAATGGAACATTTTTATCTGGATATTATTTAGACATTATTGATGTCCAATGTTTTCCAAAATGAACATATATCATGTTTTGCAAATCAACTGAAGAAATCAAGTTAGTGGGATTACAAAAAGAAATGAAACAAAGGTGGCATATTTGCATATATGTAAATATATTGAAAGTATGTATTAATATATGAGAATATGTAAATATACTAAGTATATTGATAGATACATGTGAATATATGTGTATAAGTATATATTGGATGCCATTTTCACACTTATATGATAGGAAATTGTTGGTGGTAAATCTGGAAAGAAGAATGGGTTCCTCATCTCTAGTAAGAATCGTGTAAGGAAGAGTAACAGATTACAAATGACGGGATATTAGCACATGTAATTATAACTTTAATTAGCTGATTGATGCAGCTCCATTCTCATGTAAGTCTTCTGGCAGTGTAGATAATCTCTTTTAGCTTGATTGATTCTGACTGTTTGCAGAGACAATTATTTGATATTGGCATATTTTTAGTTTGGAATACATGTTAATGTGCTTTGAAACTTATGGTAGGACTCTGGCAGTGTAGATATTGGCCAGTTGGCCTGTGATAGGGGAATGCACGTCCCTCTTATCAGCAGACTTACAGGCCTCCATGCATACGGATCCAGCCTGTGACGTGGAATTTGCTGCTGGTTATTGCTAAATCATTTTACCCACAATCCTTTGATGCATAACATGAGTCAGACTACATACATGCAGCTCATGTTGTATAACACATGTATGTGCTGCAGCAGCATTAAACCCCCCATTTTCATATTTTAATAACATGCAATACCCCTCTCTCGAGCGGCAAAAGCAGTGGTATAGCAACGCATGTGACTGATGACTGCGCAAGTACACCCAAATCCAGCCTCAGTCCATTCATTTACATTGCGCCCTGCCCTTCTGCGTATTGTAGATGGGCTGGGAAGATGAACCGACCCAGCGGACAGAACTTCAAGTGCTCAGAACATAGTTAAGAATGCACGCTACCAGTAAATTGGCCCGACTGCATGTAAGTTCCAGGAGCAATTTGGTACACATATTCTGAAAAAAGAATACTGTGGGAGTAAGATGTATTATTGTGGAATCCATATTTTTAGGGGTCACTAAGATGAATAGTGAAACTCTTGATGCCGTATAAGTCCAAGTTCAACCCAAATCAGTATGGGGGGGAGGGGTGAAAAATAAAATGATCGACAGTTGTCAAATCGCTGGGCTGCTAATCTGATTAATGACCGTCTTGATGGCATTAAGGCTCTATGTTTAGGATTGGGCAAAGACAAAAAAAATACTATGGGGGTAAGACACCCCTAGAATACCAAGGGGTGGTGGCATGAAGGGGGTGACATGTAAAATTAATTGAAACAGATTGATATTAGTGTAAAATCCACAGTTTTCTGGGTCGCTGAGAAACACGAAAATGACAGACAGTGTAAAATTCATAGTTTTTGGGGTCGTTAAGTTGACAACATTGAAGCCCAAGATTTGTTGCAGGCAAAACTGTGGTCAAACTGTTAGTATATATACTTAATAGCCATAAACTTTCTTAATAATCCCATAAACAATAAAACACAATACTCTTCACTATTCATTTTTAATCTTGACTTCAATAAGATCACCTATATATTTGATATATTTCACGGCTGTGTGGGCTATTCATTACTTGCACCACAATTGTATACTGTATACTATGTTTTATCTTCCAACGAGGGATACAGCCACAGAATCCAGAGGAGAGCGAGAACAAGCAACAAATATGTGGTTGTAGAACAAAACATAGACATGCTATTACTGGTACATATTTTATATTGAAATACAAGTGTTATTAATAAATCTTTATAAAGTTGTTCTGAGGCTGTAGCTGGCCATTGTTTTTCGCATTGACTTTTTATAATTATTATATATTTATACTTTCTAAGTATTAATCACTGAAAGTTTCATGCCCTGACTTCTTTCCTCTTTTATAGTTCATATCGTTTGCTATGGCTCAATATTATTTTAGAAGCTGCAGAAGAAACCCAAAGACCTATCTAGGAAGCAGTGAAGACAGTCGGGTTCTTTTTATATTTTATACTATATTTTGTATAACCCCTGTGGGGTTGGGACATTTCCCAAGTGGATTAAAACTTAGCTCTTGCATTTACATGACCACCATTTCCAGTCAGAATTAAAGTGTACTACCCTGTATTCACGCAACGGATTTGGTGATATATCGGCATTAAGCTTGTCTTCATTGTGCCTGTACACTATGTGCTGTTCTTGCTTAGTCATCTGGAGGTTACATTACATGCATGTTAGGATCTTCGCTGACTGCCCATGTTTTGCTTTCTGGACTATGGGACGCTCAATGCATGCTGGTTTGTGCTTCTGGATTGAGCCCGGTGGGAGATAGTTGGTATCATCAAGGTGGGGCATCAGATGGTGCCCCTTAGCAACCAACTTGTGGTGGTCTCTTACACACAATTAATCTGGGGCCTCCATGTGTGCCATGTCGGAAAGACTTTCTGTGGTACCCCCATGAGAGCATCACGGCACCCCAGGGAGCCTAGGCGCACAGTTTGGGAACCACTGCCATACACCCCATTTATTTTTACTGACAATCAATAGTAAAGCATTGCTAACGAACATTTATTATCTAACTACATTTATTAATGAGAACGCTGCCTAGCAACCATGCTTTTTCATTATTAAATGTGGTTAGTCCGTTCTGTTACACTACTACTGATCGGCAGTAGGATTGTCTATTTACGATATTTGCGTTGCTCCTATGAATGAGTATAGTGTGGTGCCCTGCGGGTACCTCTTTTATGGTCCGGCGGTTGGGGGGACTTTTCTGCGCAGGCGCGGGTCTATTGTACTGCGCGCGCACGAGGGGAGAAAGACGCGAGCACACTGCTGTGCTGGCGTCCTATGTTTACATGCAGGAACAAGTAGCACATGGCTACTTGTTATTCTGCACATGCGCAGTACGCACCGAGTCCGTATGGCGCGAGGGAAGGCGCGAGCGGTCGCGCAGGCCCAGTTCAACCTCAGCACGCGCCAGAGAAACTTCTGGTTGCGGCGCGAGGTAATATAGTCCCAGCTGGCCGCGTGCTGAATTATGCGCGAGGTCAGCTGACTTATTTGCTGTGTAGTGCGGCAGAGCGCTCGTGGGAAAGTAGTCCCTCCCAGAGCACTCGGAGTTAGCCCAGCAGGGGCAAGTAAAAAGGAAAAGGGGGTATAGGCTGGAGGTGACTGCATTAAAGGAAAGGTGTTGGCAGAAGTGGGGACATTATTGAGGAGCTGGTAAAATATTAGAGGCGCAGGGATATGAAAGCAGGAGTGAGCAGGCCTGTGGCAGACGGCAGGAGCAGCTGCTCCGCTAACCTACCTGTACCAGTTATATTGCCTGCTACTCTGCTGAAACTTACCTGTACCGGTTATATTGCCTGCTACTCTGCTGAAACTTACCTGTACCGGTNGAAACTTACCTGTACCGGTTATATTCCCTGCTACTCTGCTGAAACTTACCTGTACCGGTTATATTACCTGCTACTCTGCTGAAACTTACCTGTACCAGTTATATTACCTGCTACTCTGCTGAAACTTACCTGTACCAGTTATATTGCCTGCTACACTGCTGAAACTTACCTGTACCGGTCATATTGCCTGCTACTCTGCTGAAACTTACCTGTACCGGTCATATTGCCTGCTACTCTGCTGAAACTTACCTGTACCGGTTATATTCCCTGCTACTCTGCTGAAACTTACCTGTACCGGTCATATTGCCTGCTACTCTGCTAAAACTTACCTGTACCGGTTATATTGCATGCTACTCTGCTGAAACTTACCTGTACTGGTTATATTGCCTGCTACTCTGCTGAAACTTACCTGCACTGGTCATATTGCCTGCTACACTGCTGCAACCTACCTTCACCGGTTATATTATCCTGCTTCTCTGCTTAACTCACCTGTACCTGTTGGCCTAGCCTGCTTCTTGCTAGAAACGTTACAATCATCAATTTCTGTCTGCTGGTGGTTTTACAAAGTTTTATGGTGAACAGCAAAGCTCTTTTAGTCAAGCTCTCTGGATTTACCAAGTTTATGATCTTTCTAGCCAATTCCTAGCGAAACCTCTCTTACTCTTGGAAAGCTACAGCGCAAATCTATTCTGGAAATATACAAGTCTTTAGATGGTTTTCCGATTAATACTGTATTCTTTTAGAAGCTGTTTGTTTAATTAACAATAGTGCCATTGTATTTCATTATATTTGTGTTAAGTAAGGTAATTGTGAATATTTACTGCCTTAAAACAAAAGAATAAATATTGTTGGATCTTTGCTACCCCATTTCATTCACTGCTCTATTCTTTACGAATCTGTTGCCCTTATTAGGGTTTTACAATAGTGTAACCATTTCATTAATACATTCTGACATTCACTCCTAACGAAAATGTTTTAATGAAATGGTTACCTGACTCTTTTCATACCAGCAGCGTAATGTCGGAAATCGCCATACAGTTCTGTGTATGAATACAGATCTATACTGGGATTTCCTATTGATGACATTTGCGATGAAATTGTAGAAAAAGAATCCACTTTTTTTTCCGCATACATTTCTATGACCATTTGTAGCAGATGTGTGAATGGAAATGCATGATGGGAAACGCATTACACCCATGTTATTTTATAATTGAATACAAAAAAAATACACATGTAATTTAATGCATTTAATAGGATCAGCAATTCTTTTTATTGGTCTTTTTTTCATGGAAACTGTATGAATTGAATTGACAATGCATGTTATTTCTTATGTTATATCTTATGTTATTTCTTATGTTATTTCTTATGCGCACAATTACATTGGACCAACAGAGTACATAAATATTCAGTGCAGTATGCAAAAAGTACAGTACAATGAATATCTAAAATAAGTGCTTAAATATTTTAAATGCAATATAATAGTATAATAATTGCAATTAATAAAGATTTAAAAAGTTAGGATGCCTTCTTATAAGATTCCAGTGTAATTACATTTAGAAACGACCCTTAATGGATTGTTACAGGATTTTTTTTTTTGTCTGCATTGGAAAATATTTCTTTCTTGTACCTGACCTTAGTTGTTACATTACATTAAAGCATTAATGTACAGTATCTGGGATACCAATGTAACGCTATGAGGCACCCCAAGGAAGTACATTATATGCAAGCACTATTGATGTACTGTATATAGAGAATATCCAGTGGGCAGAAACACTTCATCCATATTAATCTATCCTGTATAAATGTAACACACATATGTAAAACGGATTCCCTGGTGTGTACTGTAACTACGACAATCATGTTGCACATTGGCTATAGTATAGATTAATGTTCATGTGTCTTGTGGATTAAGGGAAATTGTAGATGCAAGATGAATTCAGGAGAATAGGGAAACTTTAATGATCTCCTATTTAAAATCCAACTGGAGATTTAGCTTGGAAGTTGGCATTTATCATATACGTTACCCATTGGCTTTTATTCTACTTTAAACATTAAAGAGCAGGGACTAGGGAGAATAAGAATGTGGGTCCGTCCATCTTATCATGTATGTCCATGCAGTAGGAATTCCATGCATAAAAGCACATTAAATACCTTTTAGTTAAGGAATGTATTAAGTTAGTCTATATAAACTGATACATGGAAATAAATATTCTTATTTTCTATATCTTTCATATGTTATTTTAGGGCTCGAAGTGGTGATTTAAGGGTGGCCGATATGGCTCCCCTCCAATTGTGAGGGGGTGGGGCAAATACAAGGGGGTGGGGCTTAGTGTCACAAGATTGCCGGCATATAACGGCCCACTTCGAGCACTGTGTTATTTTGAATGAGAAATAACATAGCAGTGGACAAGATTCAAACATTAGGCACTATTGACTTACTCGCAACTTACTCACAAGTGGACAAAGCCATGTTGAATAGCAGGGGGAGGTAGAAATGAGTGTTTGCATGCAGAGAGAATACTTTGGTTCGATTTGACTCTGGGATTTGTAGTATTCAGTATTGGTCGATTTGCTTGTGTCGATTTGGTTCGATTTGACTCGGGGATTTGCTATGTAGTCACAGGGATTTGGCCAAATCGACCGTCGATTTAAACATTACCTCGTCATTGTCGATTTCAAATCCCTGCTATTTCTGTGGTAAATGGTTCAACAGCCAATTACTTGGCACATTAATACAGGGTCAGAAGTCTCTGTTTTGTTTTATGTAAGGAATGAATAACATATAAATGAAAAGGTAAAGTTTTTGTTTGCCAACAAACACAGATGCAACATGACAATAAAGATAAAAAAGTATAAACAATTTACAGAATAAATGATGGGTACACTAGGGGGGAATTCACTAACTGACGAATTGTGCAGAGAATTCATTTCGTCAGCATTCATCAGTGATATAAATTCGTCAATGACTGGTGATGTATAGTATTCAATAAGTGACGAATTGTATTGACGAATTGTAACGGCTGACGAATGCTGACGATATCCATTGACGAAAAACGGGTATTCGTCAGGTGATATTGCACTAAACTGACGGATACACTGACGATTTTCAGTAANCCCCACCCCACAGTCTAACCCTAAACCCCCTTACTCCAACCCCACCCCACAGTCTTACACTAAACCCCCCTTACTCCAACCCAACGGTTTAACCCTAAACCTCCCCTTACTCCAACCCCTTATCGGGGAAACACGGTATATTAAAGACAGTTTTCTTTTTGCCTATTGTTTATAGCAGGGGTAGGCAAACTGTGGCTCTCCAGGTACTGTCAAATTACAAGTCCCAGCATGCTTTGTCAGGTAT
The DNA here is from genome assembly GCA_016617825.1 of Platyplectrum ornatum. Classification (NCBI taxonomy): domain Eukaryota; kingdom Metazoa; phylum Chordata; class Amphibia; order Anura; family Limnodynastidae; genus Platyplectrum; species Platyplectrum ornatum. The sequence goes on along the minus strand of JABWIB010002407.1, from coordinate 20,023 downwards.
CAACTATGTCTATGTCTGTGCAGTTAAAGCATGCTGGGAATTGTAGTTTGAGAGCAGCCTACCTCCATACTGTATATTAGACTTGGTAGTTGGGTTTTAGTGGGAATTCTCAATCAGGTGCTGATTCTATGTAGGTTAGAATGTTAAACTCATTAGTATTAGCATTAGCAGTCTTTCTGCATTTACTATAAGTGCGACAGAAAAACAGGAAAATAGAATCAAAATTGTGGAATTAATACAGACGTGTGTTGGAAAAGTATGTCCCTAATTCTGCTTACTGTAATCTATGAGTTACATCTGGAATGATCCCCCTATATCAGCAATTTACCCTTTTATTACTGTAAGCGTTAGATTGCCATGAAGAGGTGGAATAAGTTAAGGGGAGGGTTAGGGTTAGGCTACGAGGAGAAGAAGGTTAGGGTGATGGAAGATACTGTGTCTATAGGTCTTCTGTGCTTCTATGGTGGGAGTGTAACAAGTGGCCTCTTATTGGGGGTCTTTAGGTCTCCCCTGTGTAACTAAAGTGGTTTCTGAAACGCACTTTGTACGAAGTTTAGAATGTTTTTTTTTCCTACAGGAATAGGAGCTTCACACTTGGGCCTAAATTTATAAAGCAGGGAGACTGAAAAGTGGGGATCAGATCTGAGCTCACATTCTCCAGTATGTAAAATGAAACTGAGAGTGAATCTGATTGGTTGCTATGGGCAACTTCCCCACTTTTGAGTCTCCCGGCATAGAAAATGTAGTCCTTGAAGTTTCTTTCGTCTGCACGGTCCACTAAATCATTCCCTATGCTTCTCATATATATCTATTATGAAGCTTATTTATTAGGCGTCACAAGGTGTACAATAGGGAATAATACAGACAGAATGGGTGGGGAAGAGGGGCCCTGCCCACAAGCTTACGTTCTAAAGGACGTTGGGCAATTACACATACACATCCTGTCCGTATTCCCCATTGTACAGTGCTGCGGCTACTGTACGGCACCTTTTACATAAACATGAATAATAATAATATGTATCTATCTTCAACACAATTTAATAGTTTGTTTGACTACTAATCATTATAAAAACATCTGTATAAGATAAACATTTTTATTAGTCACAGGGTGTCACTATTGTGATTTCCTCCAGGGTGTCCAGTTTTGGTGGTTACTATAGAAGAACATTTTTGATTGTAGTTTATCCCCCAATTCCCCATCTCTTCCTCAACCGCCCCATCATCATCAACTCTCCAGCTGTTTCCACTCATTTCAGATCCTCATCATTCCACATATCTGAAACATAACCAAATGACTCATTATTATCCATCTCATATCTATCTACAGTATTTTTCTATATTGTATCGTATCTATCTCATATCTATCTATCTATCTATCTATCTATCTATCTATCTATCTATCTATCTATTTATCATCTATCTATCTATCTCACATCTATCTCACATCTATCTCACATCTATCTATCTCACATCTATCTATCTATCTCACATCTATCTATCTCACATCTATCTATCTCACATCTATCTATCTCACATCAATCTATCTATCTATCTATCTATCTATCTATCTATCTATCTATCTATCT
>JABWIB010002406.1:11844-25966 GCA_016617825.1 Platyplectrum ornatum | reverse complement strand
CTCCATAGTTACGCCCATGGTTAACACAGAGTAGGAACACAGGAGAGGACAGAGCGTGGGTAAACTGGACTAGAGAGCAGGAACACAGGACAGGACAGAGCGTGGGTACACTGGAATAGAGAGCAGGAACACAGGAGAGGACAGAGCGTGGGTACACTGGAATAGAGAGCAGGAACACAGGAGAGGACAGAGTGTGGGTACACTGGACTAGAGAGCAGGAACACAGGAGAGGACAGAGTGTGGGTACACTGGAATAGAAAGCGCGAACACAGCAGATGAAAGAGTATGGACACAGTGGAGGAGAATGCTTGTACGTGGAGGAGATAGTGAGGACACACTGGAGAAGAGTGTGGGGACAAGGAGGACACAGTGATGTATTGAGAAAGAACACAGCAAGAGGAGAGAGCGATGACCCAGGGGAGGTAAGAGCAGGGACAGAACAGGGAAGAAAGTGATGACACAGCAGAAGAGACAGTGGGTGGAGACAAGGGAAAGAAAAATGATTGCCCATAGCAGCATCAGATTATAGCTGACATTCTCCAATATGTAATAGTGAGTAAGAGCTAGCATCTGATTGGTTGCTATAGGCAACATCTCCATTTTTCAATTACTGCAGTTTAGTAAATCTAGCCCAAGGTTACTGTGAAGACTGCAGTATGATCTCATTTTGCTGGTATAAGCTTTCAGCATGCTGTAGAAGTATGATTTAATGTAATGAATGGTACCTAGCACTCTCTAAAAAGACTGGTGAGGTTCTATATTTTTTTGTTTTTTGCTTGATTTAAATAAAGAAATGTTTTTTGTGTGACCACATAACTAACCAGCATACAACAACACATTGTCCTTATAACATTCAATATCTAGATCAGTTTTGTACAATGACAACATTCAGCTTATAAAACAGCATTGCTGAATGAAATGACCTCATGTCATTCTTTAATGCATGAGATGGGCTTATAGATATTTATATTGGCACAGAAACGCAGGTTTAAAAATCCACAATGGTCAAATATCAGTCAATTATGTTACACAAAGGACATTTGAGAAACATTTGGACTGGATCCAGCTACGCTCGCATGCAGGTCTGTTAGTGATTTCATAGCCCTCTCCATCCACTAACTCATATGGGCTTCTGGACACTTAAGCAAAGCAGATCAGTGCAGAAAGTTTGCCCCCTGCCTTCAGTGCTGGGATCAGGCATGCTAAAGAAGTGCAACAGTGTTTAAATAACGGAACTAATAGCATGAATGCACAGCTGTTACTAGTAATATTTTTTACACAGAAAACAATATTACTAGTAACAGCCACTGTGAGGAAAATAAAACTTATATAAATGGTCTTTCTATCTAAACACCACTATACAATCAAAAGGAACCTAATCTTAAAGATAGTTTACTGAAACTGTTGTGGATGATAAATGAACCCATTTAGTATTAACCACACGGCTTTGATTAAGGATTCTGTACTGAGAGACTGGGCACTCCCAATAGTGAGTCACTGCAGCGGTACAGAGTAATCTCACTAAAATATGCAAAACTAGTCTTACAGAAGCTGTTCTTTACTTTTTGGCAGCTAACTGGTGTGAAGGGGTACAGAGGAATTTATGTTGAGGCTTCAGAATACTGTAACCCTTACTAAATTATAGCATCAAAGGACTGCAGAAATGGGAAAGTTATCTCATGGTTGCCAACTCTCCCTAAATATCAGGGAGACCCCCTGAAAAGTGGTTGATCTCCCTGACGTGTTGGATAATCTCCCTGATGCTGATTCTGTTTAAGAAAATATTGTGTTGTGATGACAGAATTCATAAATTGTCTCTATTTCTATAGAGAAAAAGAAGTCAGTCTCTTATTTACAACTTTCACAATAAATATTGAAAGTGATTATTTACTGACAGTTAAACAAACAATAAATACTGATGCTGCCATTTTATTGTGAATTAGTTCTCATGGCAGAGCTAGACACCTCCATGGGTGGAGCTATCCATAGGACACAACACTGATATCCATTTGTAAAAGTTGGCAACCCAGCATTATCTAGTATGTAGTAGGAAAGCGAGATCTAGAATGAGCAACATCACCACTTTTAATTTTCCGCAGTTCAGTATATCTAAAGTCTAAGAAGAAGGCTGTTTAAGCCTGAGGGAGCTTCCTGGTTGTGTCCCGCACAGGTGGGCTCAGCCTAAACTCCCTCCTGTGAGGGGGAGTGATGTAAGAGGGGGCTGATCCCCTTCTCCACACACCCGCCTCCTTCCTTAAAAGAGGCCGAATCCAAGCAGAGGGCCTTTTTCTCCATTCCCTGCAAGATACATGGGTACCAGTTCAGCTCCCTCCCTTTATGTAGTTGGTAGGTGGAAGCAAAGGCAAAAATGGTTTAACTGGTTTTAATAAGCTTTTTATAGATTTGTAAGGTTGTTGGACGGCCTCTGGGTCAGGTCCAGTTAATAGTTCTTCCCCTATGGTCTGTTCATATACTGTGTTATGTCCTATGCTTGGTACCCGCCATCCACATTTTGTTTAAAGTAAAAAAACGAATTCAAATTTAAACAACCCCAAATCCCCAATAAAATTCATACAGTGTTATTTATTTGAGTAGTGTTCATTTTAATGTGTGGGCTGTAGCCCGGGTGAGGACCCATCAACCATGGTCAATTATATTCAACCATAATTAACACACAGGGGCAGATCCAGAGATAAAAGCAGCTGCAAGAGAAAGTGCTAAGCAGCACCTTGACAAACTGTTGCAATGTAAAAGGTTCAATCCAATTTTTTGTCTAGCTGGGAAAACACTTTACACAAACTGAACAGTTTCCAGGGTAAACTGGAAAACACAATCTTTTAGATTACCCTGCAGTGTAAAATGGATTTTCCAAGGTGATTTGTTCCATTTAAATGCTGTTTTATAGGCTCTATTTAACAGATATGTATAGTAACATGTAGGTCTCTATGAAGTCAGGAACATCCTATTTAAAGCTGCAATTAGCTGTAAAAATACCCCGTCTCCATCAGCAATGTCTGCCAGGAATGAAATCACTTGTGTTCAGTGCTCAAAGAGCCGTTTCCTTGGCAACCCGCAGACAATTGTGTTACCACGGAGATGAGAGAAGACCCATTCAGGAAACTAAGGAATGAAGACAATGTAGGTCCTTAGCAATATAAAATATATTATTTATTAGGAGTAACAGCTATATATATATATAATCAATTACAATTATATTATATATTAGATCAAACATCGTCTTTTCTAAAAATTAATGACATTGGACCGGACACCCTAAAGTGAACCTTTAATATAAATGTGGGCTGCATATGTACACATTTCAAGCACAGTGATCGGGACCATACCATGCGATCCAGCATTCAGGTCTTTAGTATTAAATGTACAGTAAAAGACGTGATTCTGCGGACCACAAGGTCCTCACATGTGATCAATTGCCATTTTAAGTAGGAGCAGATTGAATGTTTCAAAGTAGAGTTTATGTGGTGTCCCATGTGCCCACATGGATGTATAAATGCAGTAAGGATCTCCAGATCCAGTAAATTGTTATTTGTAAGTTGTCTTTAATTGGACTGATCAAGAAACCCCTCTTACATGCACAAATCAATCAAGCAGCAGGACCCCTGGATGCCTTTGCACATACGGCACATAGATTACGAGCAAAAAACAGCCAAGCTTAAAACAACTATGTTATCACATACATGTAGTGGAAGTGCAGGGAAATATACTGGAAATGAAAGTTATGAATAATGCAAAACTCCTGCATCAATGTGTATGCACTAAAGAAATATCAAGGAATTAATTTAGACATATAAATATGGAAAAATATATCTTTTTTATGAATGTATTGATAATATATTTTATAACCTACACAATGCTTCAGTAGTGATATAGTAACTCTTGTAGTATGGGTAAGTATAAAATTCTAATGCTAGGGACCGAAATGTTAAGATGTCAACAGTGATTTTTTTCTGCTTACGTTGTCTCTGGATCAGGTATAATTTATTGTTCATGCACTTACTGTGCATTGACTATATCCCTTCACCCCATCCCTCTGACAACACGCCTATCATTGCAGAGCAAAATCATGAGATAATGTGATTTAAGCAGTGAATATGAACAAAAAGCTAAAATACACCTAGCTATTTAGATTCATTTATTATATTGTTTCCATGATTCTGTTTACCAGTGCCACACAGTGTGTGGGTAGTGCATGATACCTTGTTAAATTGATTGTGTGGCATGAATACAGATTGGCTTATCTATGTTAGCTGCAGAGAAGCATATTACTGATGGATGAAAATGAAATAAAAGCAAAATGGAAATATAATCAGACATTGGGCTGAGCCATGCTTGGATGATAAAACAAATGAAGTGGAGAGAGATTTAATTGGGACATATATATAGACTTGTTCACGCTGTAGCTGGTCTGTGAACTAATGCTAAAGCCATTGACTGAGTGGAGATGGAAGTAATTTGTTTTCTACTGGTGAGCCTGGCAGAGTCTAGCACAGACCTGACATGATTACTAATACATAGAACATATTGCAGTGTCATTGCTTCTGAAGGCAGAATTAACCTTCTTTCTCTTATCTTTGCAATAACACAGAGAAATACACCCAAATCTGAGATCTGCTACACAGCGCACACACAGTGGATAAAAATACACTGTTGCTAGCTGAATTCTTTTAATGCCTGGCATAGAAATCTGTTCAGACGAGTTTTGTGTTGTAAATTTGTGGAATATTCCATCTAAAATCTAGTAAAAAGGAATCATTTTTTAGCATCTACACTAAAAATGTATTGAAACCATCACACTCTTCCAAACCTTGTCAGCACTCGAATCCCGGGAGAGCTGTCAAGTCATCCGTATTTGACCATTGCGGGAATTATACAAATTGTGCCACCAAGTCCAGTTACTAATGTATGAAGCTATTATTCAAAGCACTGAGATTGGGGTTTAAAGAGGCATTCTGACTACTGCTCAACAGCTGATACACAACACTGCTCAGATGGGGCGCATGATGTGACTTGAATTCTATCGCCCAGCCCCAAACAGATCTAATAGTTGCAAAATGCTGCTAGTTTTCCAATGCAATTCCTGATTAACACACCCCTGATTGCAGCCCATTATGTGACAAGTGTCTGAGTGGAATTTTAAAACTTTAAAGAATTCGGTCTGAATAGAAAGTGTGGTATATGGTGGGCGATATATATATATATATATATATATATATATATATATATATATAACGCCTCCTGATGAAGTCGTAGGAACGACGAAACGCGCCGGAGCGGAGCTTGTTTCAAGCGCGCAGCTAATTCAGTGGCGGTCACCGAATCCCAGGACTATTCCCTCGGCAGTTTTCAATCTGGAAGCCGTGTCACAGGGGAGGTGGAGCGGTGAAGTATTAAAGATTAACGCGACTGATCTGTGTATTTTACATGTTTTAAATCAAGATTTGTTCTGGTACGCATAGTACTCAGTTTTAAACGTTCTTATTAAAAGATATTGCACTATGGAGCGCCCCCATGTTCCTTTTTGTCTTTAATATATATATATATATATATATACACACACACATTGTAGTCATAAATGGCGTCCCTTGTTCATGCAGACTGACCAGAATTTCTGTCCCAGAAACACTATACGCACCATGGCGTATTTTAGTAGTGTCACAAAGTCCCAAAAAAAGCCAGTGCGGACAGGCCGCCCAGTGGCTGAACAGCACAGGGACTCACAGGAAAACGTGCAAAAGTTTTCAAAGATGGCATCCGACTCATGGTGCTGCCCCCCTGGAAACACATTGTTAACACAAAAGCCATTGAGAGGGTATTGCATTTACTGAGAAATACTTCTTCAACTTAACCTTAGCCTATACAGCATCACAATGCACAGTCCTCTGAGTGTTGGTGGACTGCGCTGGATTACTATGCTACTCAGTCAGAATATGTTCAGCCTGGCACTGATCTACATGTGAATGGGGACTGGTGAGCCATACCAGTGTAAAATGATTGACAAGTGTCTTTGGTTGCATGGAAACCCCTTTTAGAAAGCAGGCATGTATATATTCATAGAACAAAAAACTCAAAAGTTTGTGATTTTCTATTGCTAAGGGGACTATTTTTCGGATGTGTTTCTTATATATATTTTTATATGTTTTGTGACTATAAATAAATTTTATAAAGTGTCTTCAGCCGATGCATTTTTTGTGAATTAATATATTCAATCACTTGATAGAACACCTATCCTGCGCACACTACATAAGTATTTTATTAATGTATATATTCATTCCTGAATTACAGCTAATCAGATTTCTTTTGTATTCATTAGCTTTCCTGATGGTCACAGACCAGATGAATTGTTGTGACAAGTCAATGTCATATCTGATAAATGAAACATTTTAAAGAAAGGGTGTTTATTTTTTTTAACAGTTTCCAAGATGTAATTTTCCTAATCAGATAAAACACAACTAGATGAACAGAAGTGGCAGCAACAGCAACACTTGTCACACTGCAGGGTGGTGATATCACAGTGTCTCCTGGGCTCTGCTTCATGTGAGAGGGGTCATGATTGAAGGTGATTCAGTTGCCTCTGGTGGTATTTTATGTTCTGCAGATGATTGTAGTGGAATATGTCTCCACTGTCGTAATCAGAGACGTTTCTTTCTGTACAGTTCCATTTCCATGCTATAATACATGGGTGAGTAGTCATATATTAAGCACATATGAACATTACTCTACTGCATTATTGACACAGATGTGCATTTATATCTCCACTAGTCACGTGGACAGATGTCAGACTGTCATGGCCTACCAGAGTGTGGAAAATGGCAGAGATGACAGACATGCTGCACATTGTAATAAGAAGTAGGGTGCCAAAAGAAATTCTGGCCCATATACAACCCCCCTCTAGTTCATTGGGGGAGTGGTGGCATCTCCTTCTATGTTATCTCTCTGTGCCCCCCCCCCACCTATACCTTTTAATGAGCCTTGAATATACTTTTCGTACAACTGCTGTCTTCCCTCTGCTTCGCTCCTCTGCAGCATTCTCTGCTGTGAATGACGGTCACACTGTGGCTATGCTTCGTTTGGTTATACAGCTAGGCAATGAGGAACCTGCACAGCCCATTGGAAGACAATCACTGTCAGCCATGAATCAGCACCAGAGTGGGCCCTCCCGTATGTCTGGGCATGGGTCATTTGTACCCCTCTTCTACACTAGTATCTATTAACCGTCTGTGACACATGTTCTGTATGTAGAAAGGAACGTTCTCTGTTAATGTTTGTACATTGTAGATACATGAGAGTCTCCCTATAATTGTTCTACTGAAAAGAAAGCTAGACAAGCAAACAAACACGATGTGTGGCTCAACCTCAAACCTTCTATGGGAAAACTGAAACGAAACTGTACTACTTCAGAATACACATGCCAAGAGTTATTCCTGAGCTGTACATTTATAGAAACAATGGCCTTGGTCCAGAGTTGTGGCGGTTTACTGCATGCAGCCAGCAGAAAAGGGCCGCTTTCTTTAAGCATGCAAACACTACTGACTTACATCATGGACCTGGATTCTGAAGACTGCAGAAGTAAAGCATGTCCACATGGTGGAGGGGTAGGGAAGCTCGGCTCGCATAGCGCTCTTATGGATTCGGTCCAATGTTACATATTGTGCTAAATTATTGGAATGATAATTAACCTGAAATGCCCCTCAGAATGCAAAATATCTGGATTTAGTCTGGGTTTATGCACACTGTGAAGAAACACCATGAGGCTTATGTTCAGGTTCCTATGTGTTCATGTGTACTAATGCTCCTTCATTCAATAATATCAAGAGTGAGATTACATCTTATATCTATTATAAGATAGATAATGATCTGCTTGTTCCTAGGTCAGAACTGATATAAGTTAAGCACAGAAACAATGAAAAATATTTATTTGTAGCGGATATGTTAATACACAAAAAAGAATGAGAAAATGTCAGGACTGTAGGCAGAAACACAGGGAAGCAGCAACGCATGAAAGCAGAGATGACAGGTAGACGGACCCCAAGGGTTGGTTGGCACACGCTAAGAGAGATACTCACACCACTCAAATCAAATGTTTACAGCAGAAGAGCGGGCTGTAATAAGACAGGCCTGAATACAGATAGAGGCAGAGAGCTGGCGATAGAAGAGGTCAGGCGATAAAACAGACTGGTGACACAATGGTGGCAATCCAGAGGTAATAAAGAACACAATTCTATATGGTTGGGTGGTTTTGTGGAGCTTCTCCATAATATCTGGTGTAAATGTCAGACATATACATATGGACATTACAACCCTGATATTAATGAATAATAATTTCATACCTATTTTAAAAAAAATGTTATTTAATTTTAAATAAAAGGATAGTAGGGGTATACTAGGGGCTACCAAATTGGTTTTAAAATGTTGCAAATACAATTGTTTAAAACAACTAAGACTAACAGCTCCGACTGTTAGGGAACAATCTGCCCTTTTTCCCAATGTCCTATCGAGAGATGTGTGTGAAAACACTTACCTCTGGTAGACCGTACCCTGCGTGCACATTCCCCGACAACTCCAACATAAGGATAGTTCTGGTTACTGGCAGAAAAACAATTTGGCTCTCCAAAGATCCAGCTGCTTTTATAACCAAAATAAACATGCACTAATGGAGCAGATTAAATTCAAGAGCTGAGTACACAGAATATTGAATATAACTGGAGGGGCTCAAAAAAAATGTTTCGAAAAAAATGTCATCTATATAAACTATATAGATTTTTCTGTCTTACTTCTAAGAGTGCCCCACCATTCTGCCATGGGAAGAGTGAGTCTCTATAACCAGCTAATACTTACCTGTCCCTGTTATCGTGCTGTCCTCTCCAGCATCAGTTGAAAGAGGATTTTTCTGTGAACACTATCCTACCTATTGTGAGCTTCTTTAAAGTAACTGTCAGTCTGTTACCCAGTCCCATTTTATAACTGAGATTGCTTCTACATGTATTTTACAACAGAATATTCCCATAAATAATTATAAGTGAGTTTTGCTGGCAGATTGTGTAATATAGGTTTTATCACAATGGATCATTTAATACGCAGCAGGAGAAGGACTAAAAAGTGCAATCCAGGTCTTGTCTGGCAACCAAAACATTATGTAGATGTTATAAAGGATGTAACAGAAAGAACGTTGAAATAAAAGCTATACACTCAAGTTCAATATTCTTTTGGCTGTAGAAGAGTAATTAGAGGATGACAATCTTTTATTACTGAACTCTCACTGTTATTTATTAGCTTGGTCCTTTCTGTGGATAATACAATTAATGGATATCCTAATGCAGCAGTTATGTATCAGAATGGACATGAGAATGCTTGCATACATTTTAATACAGTGCTTTTTTGTATGATAAAACCTAATTGTACTGTGATCTACTTTATAATAGTGTGTAATAAGTCTCACAACTGTCCAAATGTATTGTATGCTGGTAATTATTAAACACATACAGTATCACATTACTGTATTCAACATTAAACACAAGGAACTCTGCATCTTCAATCACTACTCGAAACTATTACTTGTACAATAAGCCCCTTTTCCTTCTTCAGCTCCTAATGGTAAAACACACACACCATTAAAGCAAGTGTAGGGTTCATAGGACGTACTGAATGCATGTGCAGCAGAGGCATAGCTAAAGGTTCATGGGCCCAGATGCAAAAGTAAAATTGTAATCTATGTAGTAAATAAATATATACACACACACACACACACACACACAAAGATACTTACTATACAATGTATATCACCACTTCTCAGATATGTAGTTATCTTGGTTTCAACAGCTTCAGTATATGCCACCCATAGACTTACATTGGAGGTACAAAGGGGTGCTGTACCCCCTGAACCCCAAACAATGTTCTGGCTGAAATTTCTCATGCTGACTACTCTGGGTCAGGTCTCCATAACCCCAAAGGGCATCTGTGGAGGTTGCTTGGTTTTCGAGTTATAGCGTGAGAGTAATAGCGTGAGAAAGGATACAACACATTACAAGCTGAACTGTCTTCCCCTGAAAGAGGTATCCCCGGGCTCTCTGCTCACCACATGTCACATGTGTACATCATTGCTTGGATTCAGAGATACAGCTTCAACACATGCCGCCCATAGATTTAAATTGGGAGTACTTAGGGGGAAGTGGACGGATGAGAGGGGGGGGGGGGGGGGGGGGGGGGGATGGGGGTTCTAGGGCCCCCTTTTAAAGCAGCCCAGTCTCTATAGCTACTGATATGCAGTAATATTGCTGGGATAACTTACTGACTCAAATATAAGCCTCCCCCAGTATGTCTGTCTGTCACCCCTGTGAAAGGCTAATGGCACTGATAGGTCATTACCCCTATAGGACTGCATTGTCTCTGGTCTCTATGTCCCATCTCCTATAGATCTTCCCCTATATATGTCTCTATTGTCCCCCTCTTTCCGACATGTGCAGGGTTAATATAAGGCATAAAAGGCAATGTAAAGCTCCTGTGCCATGCTGTAACCCATACAACACGCTATTATGCCTGTGCCAGCTCTGTGGGCTCAGTGTGGTGGTAAAGTGCAGTGTCACACTCTCCCCGTCCTTTTCCTTAGAGAGAGGAAACCGCTGCCACATAACAGGAGACATAAGAAGGCTGCAATGACCATGCCAGCTGCACTCCGAGTGACTGATCTGACAGACCCAGCATAGTGCTCACATCCCTGCATCATCCAGGACAATGACTCGAGTATAAATGTGCTGAAAAACTAGGCTTATGTATGGTAACCTCCAGTCTCTTGTTAACCATCTACAATGTCATAGCTTTTATTCACCAAACAGCACTATCCAAAACACATGTCACGAACAAAACTAAATGGCATACCTGTTTCCCATCCAGTGTATACAGACGCTTCACCACTCCGGAATCCAGCTTTATGGCGTCAGTGATATCAGTCAGAACTTGCTCAAAGGAATGGGCTGTCTTCTTGTTTAGCAGAATGCGGACGGCCTTACGGGGTTTCACACCGCTTCTGATGATTGTGACAAGCTTTGGCCTTATGAAGTCCTTGCCCTCTCTGCTCTCGGAGGTGCCCGCTTTGGGGGTAGCGAGAGGTTGCACTGCGCGAGGACTGGCTGTCGTCTTCACATTCACAGACCAATTGGGGTTTACATTCTTTGTGTACTCCAGTTTCTTGAATGGCTCAATAGATCCACATACATAACTTTCACCTGAAAGAAAAATCTCTGTTAAATATTGTCAAACAAAATATTAAAATATATATAAAAATATATATAAAATATATAAAAATAATGCACAAAATACATATTGTACTATCATCATCTTTCCTATTTTCCACCACTTTTGTTTTGTTACTTTGTATAGTACGTATTACTATAGTATAATAGTAGCCCAGTAACTGTATTATGTTGGCTGGCACACTATATAAAGTAAGGTCTGAGATGGCTCTCTATATATTATAGTATATTCCTTCACTGAACTCATGCAGAGGAGATGTGTCTGAACTGCACATGTACAGTGTTCCCTGCAGGCTGGGGTCTGTGAAAACCATGGTTCAGTGTGCAAGGAACAAATGTACCGTATTTTCCTGCTGCAAAGGACATACTGGCAGATGTGTCGGCCTATTGTATACATATTAGTATGCTGATCAAGCTATTTCATTATACATAACAGTGAATTGACATTACAATTGGGTTTGGATTGCTGGATAACAGAACATACTCATGTTTCCCCCTGGTTCATTTCCCATTATTTCCCTAGGATTTCCCCAAATCTTTTTACATTGGGAATAAGACCCATTGGGGGTTATACAGTCCCATCAGTCCATTGGGTGTTGTATGGCGCCTAATGTTTATGTCAGGCTCTGCTGAAAAAGGGATGGAGGAAGGGTACTTGTTAGACACACTGCGCATACAATCAGAGTCATGGAGAAATTTAGTAATTGCCACCCCTGTCCCTTTTCAATGGCCAAAAATGTAAAGGCTAGATTTACTAAAATGCGAAAAAGGAAAAATTGAGATGTTTGTAGTTGCAACCAATCAGATTGTCGCAAACATTATCTAATTAGTAATAGGAAAGTGAGAGCTAGAATCTCATTACTCAGTACTTTTCTTACCTTAAAGAACATTAACCATTAACATTACCCCATATGGTTGAGATAACATGTAATTTCATACACTGATTACTTTTGGATGGTAGAAGAAGTAATATATTTAGATATATTAGATATTTAGATTTAAATAATAAGCAAAGCTTACACAGTTCAATTCGTAGTTGGAGTTGTTTCAGCACCTGAATACTTTTGGAAATCTTATAGGCTATAGTAAAGGTACTGCTCTGCTTATTATAAGGGGTACGAGTTATCCAGAAGAAATCTTAAGGTAGTGTCAGGTTGGTGTATCTGCTTGTGTGATAATTACGATACAACAGGGATCCGACATAAGAAGTCTGGAACACAGTCACTTGTATTAAGTATTATTATTTACCCCAATATAAGTGTTATAAGCGCTAAATACACATTGATACAGTGATACATGGGCTGGTGTAAGTATTAGAATAAGGGTTCAGGTTTGGGGAAAATCTTACCTGCTGGTGACAGGGATTATAAGACTGTTCTGTGTCAGTCTTCTTCTTTCGTCATGGTTCCCCTTACAGTGTATAATTGTTAGGAACAGTTCTTTGAACTCTCAAAGCAAACCACTTTCACTGCCATCAGTTTCTAAAATATGCATGGGTGGGCAGATCCTTGTATTATCACATAGGACCATATCCTATTTTACTCCCGATACCCAACATCCGCACAGACCACTGATCTGCACGGCAAACTTAAGGCGGGGTATAGAGCATAAGCACACAGTGATGATTGAGGAGCCAGGCGATGGGCCCACTAGAATGACATTTAACCTGACAAGCGCAATACTAAAGGTAAAGAAATGTTGCAGTGTTGATGGCCTATGAAATGTCATTTGGTTCATTTAATCTTTTTTTAATTGTTATTTTACATTTGTAATTCTCACTGGCTACTAACAGAGAATACTTGCAATAACGTAATGCTTCCATTATGCATAACATTAGACTATACCTGCACTGGATGATATAACTTTTGTTTGTTATGTGATCATTTGTAAAAGCCTGCATTGTGTATAGATCTAATATTTAGGATGAAATCTTTTTTGTTGCAGTCTGGATTACTTAATACAACATGTTAAATCTTTCTATGCAGAAGAATTTTTAATGTTGCTTCTTTCCCCCATTAACGGCTATGCGGAGAAGCTCAATTATTTTCCAGTTATTTAAACCTAAACTACAGCTGCAAGCTCATTTTTACTGGTTTAATTTAGCAAAAGAATGCAAATGAAATAAAGATCATTTCCAGTTTGCTGCACAGTATCGCCATTATTCTGTTCCAAGGGTAAGAACTGGCACAAATACTTTTAACAGGTCATTTGGATGTCAAAGGGTCAATGTAGATTGCTAAGCATTTGTGATACAAACTAATACTTAGGCCTAAATTTACTAAGCAGTGACACTGCAGGAGATTGAAATGTAGATATATTCTCAGACTATAGCAGTGTTTCATCAGAATAGATTCATTTCACATTATATCACTCCGGCCTCACTCCGTAGTATAACCCCAATCATTTAAACCACCTCTCCTGCCATTCTTTCTACACTGGTATTTTGTGTCTGAAACAGGGCTCGAGGTGGGGTATATATGGGGGTATGCCATACCGGCACTTCTCCCAGCATTGTAATTGAAATATTACAAATCTCCATTGACTTTTATTATATTCAGGGTTTCCATACCCCCACTTCTAAATGTCCATACCCCCACTTCTAAATGTCCATACGCCCACTTCTAAATGTCCATACCATCACTTCTAAATGTCCATACCGCCACTTCTAAATGTCCATACCATCACTTCTAAATGTCCATACCCCCACTTCTAAATGTCCATACCCCCACTTCTAAATGTCCATACCGCCACTTCTAAATGTCTATACCACCACTTCTATATGTCCATACCATCACTTCTAAATGTCCATACCACCACTTCTAAATGTCCATACAATCATTTCTAAATGTCCATAC
>JABWIB010002405.1:16093-30645 GCA_016617825.1 Platyplectrum ornatum | reverse complement strand
TCATAAAAAAGCGTGAAATGAATATTGCCATTCAGTCTGTTAGGAGAGACAGTAACCAAATGAATACATCAAATGTAGTTATTTTTTTTTAAAAAGTATTTATTATGTATCCATACATAATAAGTGTTACATTAAGTTTTCCAAACTAAAAGCATTAAGGATTTAAATAATCAGTANCTGGTCATTGCATTTGTCTTTATCAGTTTGAGCACTCCAAATAGATTTTGCATCTCCCACATGGGACCAGTATATAAAGACATCTCTTTTCCTAACACACATTCCTATACAGTCAGGTTCATAAATATTANGACATCAGCACAATTGTGNTGATGTCCCAATATTTATGGACCTGACTNTATAGCAATGAGTGTTAGGAGAATGTGGCTATTCTGACTACCATGTCATGTAGGTTCTGAGTCCCCAGCCAATACATTTTCATTTTTGTCAATGGTGTGTGCATCAATAAACCATTCTTTTCTACCTTATANTGAGATTTTGAGCTAGATTTACCTAACTGCGGGAATGGAAAAATAGAGATGTTGCCCAATACATGCATCAGATTCTAACTGGCAATTTCTAGTATGTAATAGAAAACTGATCATNGGCTGCTATGGGCAACATCTTCATATATTAGTAAATATACGCCTTTGTGTTTTTTACTGAAATTGTCAGTATATTATAGTGTAGTGCAATTTGACTTAAATTTATTAGGCTGTACCAATTAATGCTTGTAGAATGTTTGGTTGGTCTGTAAAGCTGTGTTTCGCAGTATGTAGATTTCATTGAATAATTCACTGCGACTTACATATATGACATATATGCGACTTACATATATTATATCTCTGCACTTACACCAGTCTTGGACTGGTGCAGGAGATATGTAACCATTGAAATATGTCATATTCTAAAATATTTATCATAAAACTATAATAAATATAATAACATATACTCATCGTATTGCAGTATGTAAAAACAATTCATTTTACACAATATTTACAATATTACTTTGGTGTATCTTTTTGCTTTTTAATTGTTGTCTAGTCAGCTTATTGCCTGCATTTACAGTGATAAAATAAAGGTAAATCCTTCCTAAAACTTAGAGTCTGTTTATTAAAATGTATATATAAAAACAAACATCAACAGATCTACCTATATATCAACATCAGTGTTAATATATTAATTTAAATAATGCATTAAGTGATTACACTTGTGTTATGGGTGAATAAGTGTGGTGACATAGACCAGTCTCCAGCCAACAGCTGTTTCACGTGATAATACAAAAGCATACACAAGCATTCACTGCTGATTGAAATCATTGCTATTTTCACTGTATTTTGCATGAAGCACTCCTGCAGATCATCTCATCTCATCAATTTCATGTTGCAATGCTCACAGTCTGTTGTTGAATATGTGCATTCCAGGATTTATTGAGATTCTTGATTAGTTATTTATTAAACATTAAAAGACATGTTATTCAAAAGTTTTTATGAGCTCTTTCATGAATGTCTTTTTTTAACTATCACCATAATGCGTTACTCATGTAACTATCCATGCTTTATATGTGCATGAAGATTTATAGACTGTTTAAATAAGCATTACCATCTTCCTGTCCATTGCCTGTGGGTGTAATGTAAATGTAAGTATATACTTAGATTATGGGAGTTCAACAAAAAATTCTTATTCTTAGCAATAATTTCTTTCTTCACAGATCCATAGTCGAAGGAAAAAAATCCTGGATCTCTATGCCAACGTGTGCAGAGTAGCAGAAGGTGAGTGCACAACATGATTATATTACTTCCTAATTTCCTCATACACTGCAATGTGCATTGGTTTCATGTGTTAAATGCCTGCTTGTCCACTTTTCCTTTAATGATTATTTAATATTAAATGTTAATAAATTCCAAACATGAAATTCTGCATCTAATGAAACACGGTTTAAATGACATGCCTCTGTAAAGTATGCAGAACATAATTTACTGTACCTAGAAAAATCGATAATCACATCCAATGTCTTACACCATTAATACTGACAAACTGGGATATAAGTGGGCCAGTTACAGAGACAACTTGACTTGTCANTGTGATTTGATCTTTCATGGGTCAACCAAATCCTGACATAAGGCTTTAAAACAAACACACACTAAAAATGATAATGTTAGAACATAGGACCTGATTCACATTTCCTACACTATAAGCTGTGTTTTCCAACTGCTAGGGGTGGAAAGTGGCCACTTTTGTAAGTAGCACTTGCGCGAGTACTGCATCACAAGGAACCAGTGACCTGTCCTGATACAGATTGTGCAAGATGGTACAGGAATTGGAAGCTCTTCTACTCTGTGGGAAGGGGGAATATCCTTCAATCCATTGCTCCAAATGTAACCCTTAGAAATCATGTTATTGTATTCCTCTCTCTCTACTACTCTCTACTCTTTGTATAAGATGTTGTAGATGATGGTATTGAATACTTATATAAGGAGGGCTTCTACACATCCATCCATTTTTCAAATTATAAAATGAATATTTTATTATATGTTATAACACTTAAAATATTAATCCACAAAACGTTGATGACTAAGATAGATCTTCTGTATTTTATACTACATGAATCTGTGGCTTACGCTAAATATTGTTGTTGTCTTTCAGGTCTAAGCCCTACAGAACTGCCATTTGACTGCCTAGAAAAGACCAGCAGGATGCTTAGTTCTACCTATAATACAGAAAAGGCAATAGTGAAAACGTGGCGCCACCTTGCTGAGAGTTTTGGCCTAAAGAGGGATGAAATTGGGGGGATGACAGATGGACTTCAGCTTTTTGACAGGATCAGTACTGCTGGGTACAGCATTCCAGACCTTCTCACCAAACTGGTACAGATTGAAAGACTGGATGCAGTGGAGTCTCTCTGTGCAGACATTGTGGAGTGGGCACAATCTTCTCCATCTGTCACACCACCTACAGTGCCTAATACTGACACTTTATAAACCAAAGCTTGGTTTCATTGGAAAATTGAGACTGATGTAACTTCCCATATGGATGAGCCATCATACTACGTCTTGACAAAGCACTGCAAGAGGTCTACAATGCATTATTAAGGCACAATATGTAGCAAGGAGTGTAAACAATAAAGGGAATGCGAAACAGACTGTTCTGAGAAGACAGCGCAGAACCCTTGACAAGAAAGACTAAAAAAAACAAAATACTATAATTTAATACTTTTTTTAAAATGGAACCTGTGACCAGAAGGATTATTCCCTTCTTATTTTTTTTTATTTTTAAATAAACCACATGTAGGATTTGACTGACTTGTTCAACTAAATGTGCTCTATTCCTTACTTTCAAGCAATACTTTTTTTTTTAGTTGCTGTCTGTGTTTTCAAAATTCATTAGGACGCAAGGACCATACATGATTCCTCAGTGGCTCATTTACTTCATGTTACATAACGCTTAAAGGGATCACCTTGGTACCATGAACCCACTATCTTGATCACCTTACAAACTCTAATAGGTTCACTACATTCATTTCCAAATATGAGAAAAATGAAAGAAATGTCTTGACAGTCACTAAGATCATCATATATATAACTAAGCTTGTGCTGTCATATAATGAATAGCTTGTGCTGCAGCGTTAAAAAAGAAATCATCGGAATCTGACTTCAGATTAGATTCAAAGTTCCCGCAGATGTCAGTAATAGGCATTTTGTTTGGCACAAGTATAATTTAATATGCAGAATCCTATACTTTATTTGTGACATGGGTCTTGCAAGGCTCTTAAGTGCAATGTAAAAATGGAGCTGACTGTATGTGTATATTATTTGCGAGAGCATGCAGTAGTAAATAGCATGGAAGGAATCATTGCATTTGTAACCCTGATACCAATTTCCAGCTCACTAGAAATCAGATGTATACTATATTTCTGTTTGTCAGCATAATTATGGAAACAAAGATGTTTATAGGGTTAAGAAAAGAGAAAATCCCTATAATGGTGGCCTATTATAATAATACAGCAAATGTGAATATGGGTTAAAGAATAATAATTTCACATAAAATGACAGGGAAGGGAATGCATTGTTGTAATCTATGTTCTGATATTTTGTAATGTGTATTTTTTGTGAAAAGTTTGTGACCAATTTCAATTAGTAACATAAATGCCATAAATGATATTTAAACTGCACTGAATTAAAACCAGAATACTAATGTTTTTTTGTCTGACTGCAAGACAGCTATTTTACTTTAACTTTGTGTAAATACCCACAATCATAGTAGCCTTGATTGGCACTCATAAAGAAAGAACACTGGACCAGATACAGACTGAAGGTTCCGCTGTGCTCTGAGCAAGGGACTTAGGAGAGCAGGACATGACCACAGTCCATACAGTATAAATATCATACCTCTCACCTTGCAGTATGCTACTCGCCCCTCCGCACCATGCCAATCTTTAGGATTACACACGAGAAAGCTTCTTAAATTACTACAGATATTCTTGGCTGCAAAAATGCAATGTTCCCCTCTCAGATGTGTTTTTTTCATACTTCAAATCAAAGCACTACATTTTATTTACATTTACTACCTGATTCTAATGTGGTTTACATGTGTTGGAATGGTTTTAAAAGATCAATATTACCATAAAGTAACAAATAGCATAAAAATATGTGTTAGAACAATCGAGTGCAAATGAAAAGAAGTATGGTAACTAATAACAAAGGTTGCAACTGTCAGAGACATTTACTTGAATGTCATAAACATACATTATGGTTTAACACTAGTACCTATTTTATCTATTGTAGCAGATGGAGGCCCTTGGGGTGGGTGTGGCTAAGTTGGCAAACTATCATATCTAAATACCATGGTTGTTAAATGATACCCGCATTAACTCCGCCCCTATCCGGTATCACCCAAAGGTGAAGCAGGGGGTAGTGTGGTACCCAGAATTAAGCACCATATACCCTATTTTTTGCACATCACTACATATCACTATCAAGAATCACACTTTGTTGCCAATTAAACCGAATTTATTTTACCTAGGACCCAAATGGATGATCCTGTTTCTGCATCTCACTATCGGTTTTACACATACGTAATTATAAGGGACAAAGTCCTCTGGAGTCCTCGTGATGATGTAGATATAATCAGGTGCAGTTCTTGATGCAGCTCCTCCCAGGCCCACAATGTTACCGTGGAGAACAGAACATTATTCAGGATGGTATCTCTGTAAGGCCATACAATCTTCTCTCTCTCTCTCTCTCTCTCTCTACATGGCAGGCTCCTTCAGGTCTTGTCTCAAGAGTGAGGCGCTGGCTGGATGTTCCTCTGACCTTCCCAAACTTTGGTGGAGATGACATCCGGTCTCCTGGTGCACTCTGCACCTCCCTCCCTTCGTTGACCTGCGAAACATACTTCCGTGTCCTGCCTGCAGTGTCTCCATTGGTGGCCGATTGCTTTGTTCCATTTGGGAACTGGTCCTAGCTTGATACTCAAGCTGGCTCCAGCAGACATCTGTCCAGCTCACTCTGCACTTGTACTAGCACTCTCCTGGGGACTGTAGATTCTCTGCCATCTCTAAGCTGCTGTTATGCTGGCCATACACCAGTGAGATCATCACACCCATCGTATCTGCCTGGTGTATGGCCAGCTTTACTGTTCTATCGCATGATGCAATAGCAGCAAGAACTGCATCCATCAGCCTGGGCAAAACATCCGTTCTCAGCGTTTAAATAGGCGATAATGCTGACCCGTATACAGGGGGGCGGCGAATACATATGAATATGCTTCTTTTTTAAAATACACGTTCTGGTATTTAAAAGCGATAGTGCCAGTTTTTCATTAAAAACTGGCGCTATCGCCTAATACCAGTTTTTATAAATAGAGCCCTATATGTTAATGCTGTCATTTATAAACAGCGTTTATCAGTTGAATAGTACACTGTGGGAATGTGGAGTGCGTCCATTCTAAAGAACCGCTAGTTCTCTTTTTTCATTATAAATAACATGCCGGCAGCCTCTGATGGTGGGGATGGACTTGGGTACAGGCCTGCTGGCCTTCTTGCTAGAGGCTTGGTATTTTCTATTTCTGCCCCTGATTATGTGCAAGATAGACTAGCACATGTTCTATTAATCTGGTTAAAGAAAGGCCTATTTTACATGGAAATTATTGTAATCATGTTTTTTTCTTACTACATACTACATATATTTTTTAAATATATAATATTAAATCAGCAAAAATATCTGTTGACTCTATTCAGACAATTAAAAAAAACACACAATACAAAATATTTACATTTACACTAATACCCCGTTCACTATTACCCGGGTAATTTTGCCAACTTCCCGGGTTAAATTAACTACCCGGGTAGTGTGCTATGTGTGAACGGTGCAAAATTACTACTAACTACCCTGATTCTGTGTGAACGGTGTAGGACCAGGGTAGTTTGTGAATTACAAGGGTAATTCAGCTCTGTGAACAGGCTTAATTACCGGAGTAATTCAGATCCACAGCCCTCCCTGCTCGTTAAAATCAGATTTACCAGGGTAGTCTGTGTGAATGGGGTATAAACGAATAAAATGTTACTGAATTATACTGACAGAATAAATCTTACTTGGCAATATATTGTAATCTAGTCTAACCGCATCCCCTATTTTAATCATGTGTATATAATATAAACTACTGCTAGTTATAATGAAGTATGTTCATTGCAAAAGATAACATTTAAAAAGTAGCCCTAGTGCAGTTTTATTTCATATTCTGTGTATACTGCTTTATGCAACATAATTTAAACCACATATTTTACTCATATAATAACTAAAATAGCTTCTTTATGATATTTATCTTTTCATTCATTAGAATATATGTGTGTCAGTTTTCACTATCAGTTGATCTGTGATAAATACACTTGGTAGTACATCAAAACAAAGAGCCAACATTTTTTTGCGCTTTTTCACAAGTAAAACAAAAAAAATCAACTAGGCTCATATATATGCTAAGAACCATATCCAGATTTATGTACTGGACCTCATTTACGCAGATTTCCTGTGGAAATGATACCATTAGAAACTTCTGCGCATATTTTACGATATATTTTACTAGTACATTTTGCAAACGTAAGGTTCGAACAGCCTATGAGGGGCTGGGGAGCGTGTACATGTAAGAGGAGGGGAGTGAACCCTCTCTTGTGTACTAACAGGTCTAGATTCAGTCCTAAGTCACTGGTCAGATGAGCCTGTTTAAAAACTGCTACTGCTATTAGATGTTTATGTTTTTATATAATGATAACATATACTGTAATGATCAATGGAAATGGTTAATTGTATCATATGTATGCAGTAACACAATGTTTTTGAAAGAGACCTACAGCACTGATTTGAATTCATTTATTTTTTATATAAAATGATTAGATTCAGTAGATATGTGTCTTAAATTGTTATTTAAAGAAGTAAAGAAGTGACATGACAAAAACAACATAGCAAGCAAATATAGGCAGCTATATATTGCACTCATCTTAAATCCTTGAACATCTTTGTATTTAAATGACTGATTTGACTGATCTTCTTTGCTCATATGGTTCACAAACTTCTTATTAAGTTTTTCTAGCATAATGTGAAATGTCATTTTGTTTGATAAGAAACTTTAGCGCTGCGTCTGCATCTCTGATGGCCAAAACAAGGTTGTGTCTTCTACCTAAAAGAAAAATCTGAGAAATTAATTCTCAAATTTTCTTTAAATAGAAACCGCACCAACACATCAGCTTGGAGTGCATAGGAAGGTTGTAATTGTTAAACATTAACCAACATCTCTGAGAGTGTCCTGAAAAAGCAAGGCCTTTAAAAATCCATTGCACCTCACCACCACTATTAAAGTTTTTTTTGTACTTATGAAAATATCACTCTCAAGATTGTATTACCTTCATATCTAAATCTAAAATATTTTTATTTACAAATGCAAAGTATGACCACAACGAAATATTTTGACATAATTATNATCTTATAAGGACATATATCATAAATAGTCTATCGGGAGAAGAAACATAATCATACATTATTACACCATTGAATATAATACACAGCAGTACGATTGTCTAAACCTGTAAGCATTGCCTCAGTGTAATACTTTCCTTATGTCATTGTAGATCACATATTACAGTAGCTTTAGAGAGCGTCCAGCATATACCAGCTCCACGATCTCCGGCCCCTATATTCTTATTAAGACGATCTTACCCTATTTATAGACTAATACCCGCAAGGGCATTCTTCGCCCACTATGAGGCCACTTACCCTACACTGCCACTAGAAGATCAGCTGTGCCGGAGTCGATCAGTGCTGCGTCCTTCGGGTCAGAAACACGAGTGTGCGGCTTGTCTGCAGGCGTCTCTTTTTCGTTATTGGATCTCTCCACCTCCTCCACATCAGACTTAGCGATTGTCCTTAATAGTATAAAAGTTCGGTGCCCTGTGTGTCTTCTACCAAAAAGCTCAATTTTTCCCCTCTGCTCACCATGGCAGCCACTAACGGGTGGCAAGCGGACTCCCAATCTAAGGCAAAACTCCTTTCCCTTCCATTTCAAGGAGATTACCTATTCGGCCAAAAGTTGGATGAGATTATCACCCGCTCTTCTGGTGGCAAATCTAACTGGCTCCTGCAGGACCGTTCTGCCAGAGGTCCTACCTTGAAGTTTTCCAGACCTACAACAGAATTTTAGGAAGCAAGAGCCTACCGGCCAGGCCGCACCTTTCGCAGAGGTCAATGGCCACCTTCTGCATCTACCCCTCTTTTTCGTGCCCAGAGGAAGAGACAAGCCCGGGACTTTCAAGCCCCCATTATGACACCAGGCCAGTCACCACAGAACTGGAAGGAGGCAGGCTAGCCAAATTTTTTCCCGTCTGGAGAAACACCACCTCAGACAGATGGGTTTTGGATATTATCCTAAACGGCTACAAGACAGAGTTTCTGTCTCGTCCCTCTCTAGCCTTCATCGCTTCTCCGCCTCCACAAGATCCCATCCTGAAGAGGGCACTTCGGGAAAACCTAGACTCCATGCTACAACAAAGAGTCGTCGTTTCGGTTCCAGCATCTCAACATTTCCAAGGTGTATACTCCCGTTTCTTTATCATCAGGAAAAGTTTGGGAGGTTAGACTTATGGTCCCTAAACGGCCACATCAAGGTAACCCACTTCAGGATGGAATCTCTCAATACCATCTTACCAGATCTGTACCTAAACGCCTTCCTAACCACGGTGGATCTACGAGATGCCTATCTNCATGTCCCAGTTCATCTCGGCCGTCAGAAATACTTACGGTTCCATGTGTTCCAAGGACATTATCAATTTCGAACCCTGCCGCTTCTCTAAGAACCTTTACAAAAGTGCTTGTGGTGGTCATCGCAAGTCTGAGAGCAGAGGGGATCCAAGTTTGGCCATACCTGGATGATCTCATCGCAGCAGAAACAATGCAGATACCTTAAGGGTCTTAGAGGTCCTGAAACAGCACGGTTNGCTCATCAATGCCAGCAAGAGTCATCTATTCCCTTCTCGCTTAGTAAAGTATCTAGGCATTCTTATAGATACAGAAGCAATGTTGGTGGCGCTTACGGACAAGAGAAGAAGAAAACTACTGCATCATCTACTAATGGCTGGCAGAGCAACCAGGCTGAAGGCGAGGCAATGCGAAGTTATCCTAGGGCTTATGTTTTTGGTGATCGACATAATTCCATGGGCGCGCCTCCACATGAGAACACTTCAGATGGCATTCGTCAACCAGTGGGACAAGACAAGGGAGAATCCGGATCAGTGGATAATCCTCACTCCAGAGGTAAGAAAATCCCTAGGTTGGTGGCTGCATGAATGGAAGGCTCACGGTAGAAGGTCCTTTGCCTATCAGCAGCTGGTAGTAGTTACTCCAGATGCCAGCGCTATGGGCTGGGGCGCCACTTGCGGAACAGAGATGGCCCAAGGTTGCTGGGACAAAGTAGTTGCAAGATCCCACTTCAACCTCCGGGAAATGGAGGCAGTAGGGAAAGCATGTCTGGTGTTCCAATCCATATTAAAGGGCGAAGAGGTATTGATCCACACAGACAACAAATATGTGGTAACCTACTTAAACAAACAGGGAGGTACCAAATGCAGGAAACTTATGGCGGCAGCTCGCAAGATCCTAATCTGGACAGAATCCAATCTTCGGGGGATCAGGGCAATGTACATTGTAGGCAAAGAGAACGTGGTGGCGGACAGCTTAAGCAGACGTCCTTGCCTGCCAGGAGAGTGGTAACTCAACCCCGAAATATTTCAGAGGTTGGTAAAAGAGATAAATGTGATGGCATCCAAATACAACAAGCACCAGCCTACTTCTTGAGGTATCGGGACCCTAAGGCCCTTCAGGTGGACGCACTTTCAATACCATGGGAATTCAACCTGGCATATATCTTCCCTCCGATACCACTCATCCCGAGAGTCCTGAGGAAAATCAACAGGGAACATCTCTCGGTCATTGCTGTTCTCCCCTTCTGGCCCAGAAGGCCATGGTTTCCACTGGTATTGAAGATGTCAGTGGCCTCTCGAGGGGAGCTACCACAAACACCGGATATTCTCTCCCAAGGGAAGCTTCTCCATCCAGAACCAGCATCCCTTCACCTGACGGCATGGCTACTGAAGTCGGTACGCTAAAGCAACATGGCTTCTCAAATAAAGTAATTTCTACTCTCCTGAAATCATGTAAAGACAACACCAGGAAATCTTATTACAAGGTCTGGGCCAAATCTATTCAATGGTGCAAGCAGAAAAACCTCAGCTATATCTTAATTTCTACAGTACCGGAATTCAGATCAACAATCAAAGATTGCTGGAGGCCCTCATGGATACTCCATTTGAGTCATTACAAGAGACTTCCCTCAAATTCCCGTCACTTAAACTGGCATTCTTAGTGGCTATCACCACGGCTTGGCGTATATCTGAGTTACAGGCCTTATGGGTGGAGCAGCCATACCTTAACTTTTTTAGGGATAAAGTAGTTCTCAGGATTAATCCAAAATTCCTCCCTAAAGTAGTTTCTCCATTCCAGATTAATCAGGAATTAGTTCTTCCCTCTTTGTTCCCAGAACCTAGTAACCCTAAGGAAGCTAGGCTCCATAATTTAGATCTAGTCAGAGCTTTGAGAATGTACATAGATCGTACGGCTGAGTTTCGTTGTTCTAACCACCTTTTTCTTGTTACAGAAGGCAGAACAATGTGGAATGCGGCCGCTAAGGCCACCATAGCCCGCTGGATAAGGGACTGCATTCGGAAGCTTACACTCTGAAAGAGGTCACCCCTCCGGCGGCAATCCAGGCGCATTCCAAAAGAGCAATGGCAACCTCCTGTGCAGACAAAAAGTTAGCCTCGATCCAGGAAATATGCAAGGCGGCAGGCTGGTCTTCCTTGCACACATTTACAAGACATTATAAGTTGACATCCTGGCTTCTGCTGAGGCCCGATTTGGACGCAGAGTCCTTAGCGCAGCAGTATAGATTTTATTGTAGCCTGTAAATACTTGATTTAGAGCCCTCCCAGAGACACTAACTGCTTGGGTATGACCCGTGGCTGCCATGGTGAGCAGAGGGGAAAAAGCACATTTTCTCACCTGTTAATGTGTTTTCCTCTGCTTCACCATGGCAGCAGTTTTTCCTGCCCATTTGTTTTTTCTTAGTTATAGGTCTAATTTTTTGATTTACTTAATGCTTGAAAAGTTGAAGACACTGTGGCCTGGACGGGCAGATGTTATATAGGCTGTGTCTTCTTTCCTTTATCCGGTCCAATGCTGTGGGGGGAGTTAACTCGTTAGTGGCTGCCATGGTGAAGCAGAGGAAAACACATTAACAGGTAAGAAAATGTGCTTTATATATGCATGAGGGGCTTTAAATAACTGCAAACTCTTTTGGTACATTATCATTATTAGAATAAAGTGTTCATGGGCTGTCTGTGCCATAATCACATGGCCTATATATAGGATAATTGTTGAATTGATAGAGGATGTGAGACTAAAGAAGGTTTAAAAACAGAAAGAAAAAAGTATGACCAAGAAAAAAGTTTTCTAGTCTAGTCTGAAGATGTATTTTATTTTAAAAGTAATTAATTTGAACAAGAGCGGTCATCTCTTAGGTTCAATAGTGACTCTCATTTTGAAGTAAAGAATAGTTTCAAAATATACCAGATGTGTTCATCCCATTATCAACAGACCTAGGAATGTCCTTATTTTTAATATAGGCAGCATATAAGTCAAAGGAAGTACGGTATTATGCATACATCTGCTACTTTTAAAGTCATATATTAAGTATTTTATATATAACACTGGAATTTGTTTCTTTGTGATGTTTTGCTGTGGTTTCCTTTCATCTTAATGTTCAATCAGCTCATCTCATGAATACAGCCACATTAAGAAATACTTCCTTAGAAATGAAACCCTGGCAGAAATATGAGGTTTGGACGTTTCCATGTGTCAGATACCTGTCTGCTAGTAGCCAAGGGACCAATCTGGTGTTCTAAATCTGCACACTGTTTTAATATTCAAACTACTGCAGCTCATTGTAGACACTATTATTACACAAAAATATTATTAATTCCAAATCAGTGGTCGAAGTGGAAATTTAGAAGTGGGAGTATGGACATTTAGAAGTGGCGGTATGGAAACACAGAAATTAATGAAAGTCAGAAGAGCCGATATAGCATACCCCTGTATACCCCCCCCCCCACTTCTAGCCCTGTTCCAAATCAGGTAAACAAATAAATACATTATTATTCTATGTGTATTTCTTCAGAAATTATTGCTTGATGCATTTATAAAGTTAATATGATGCTTTATGGAGGTTGTCTATGTCCAGACATATGTAGCTGATATGATCTATGCAAATGATCACTTAAAGATCAGTGAAGACCCAACACATGCGCAGTGACACATTCCATGGAAAGTGTATCGTCTTTTCTAAATATTATTCTGTACTGTTTTGTGAAATACTCCCTGTTGTCACATGAAAATGGCATTATCATATAAAAATGAAGTAAAATAGCTTAGTAAATAGAACCACAGTATCATGTATAGCAACAATATCATTCTCAATCAGTAAGATGTCTAATGTTAGATGAGATGGAAGGTCACACTTATAAAAATCATACAACAACACAAATGGGAGTCTAAAATCTTAGATAAAATATAAACTAGTCTGAACACATAAAATACCTGCACAAGATCCAAAAACAGGAAATCTGCAAACGTAAACATAGACGTATAATCACATGAAAGGAAGAAAATACTTCAGGCACAGTTCACCATTGAAAACCTTTGAGTGCTAAAAACAAAGATGTATTAACATAAAAGATAAAGGCAGGAGCTAACTATACCTTAAACAATAATGATATTCTTAGGCTAACAAATGTTGTTTAACATTCAATATAGTTCTGTTTAAAGAGACATAGGTAAAATCTAGTAGCAGTGAAATTATATCTATACTCACAGTAGTCTCCAGTGAGGCCTGGGGTGACAAGTACAGTACATGTCAAAATCAAGTGTAGAATAGAAGTAGCCTACCAGTAGTGGATACATAAACCCTTGGCTGAAGCCATAGTATGGGTTACCACAGTAATGCATGTCATGCAGAGCTGCAAGATGGCATATCATTTGTAGGGTTATAGTAGCTATTAGAACAAACCTGATATATAACCTTTTATCATTTGGCCAGTGAGTGCAGCAGTAAGGTATGCTTTCCTGCCCACACAGGAATGACAACACAAAACCTGTCAGCAACAAGCAGGTTAAACAGTGCTTGGTGCTGAGGGGGGGGATTATACAACGCAAACCATTTGTGGACAATGACAGGTTCACCAAATTACTCTAGTTATAGGTCACTCCACTATAATGACAGACACTGCAGACACTGCTCAGAAGTTCCATGACAGATCAGAGCTTGGACCAAGGACTGCTAACCATTGGTAAGTCCATCAGAGTCTAGGCTCAGAACCCATGTACCTACAACAGACCACTACCAACATCAAAACACAATTTACATTAGATCCATGCCACAAAGCCATTGTTATGTTGATACTTGGTACCCAATGGACATGGGGGCATGAGGCCCAATGCTACCAAGTACTGTACTTGTGGGCATCTGGTCCAAACATTTCTTCAGACCTCCTCTAGAAGTTCACCTGTTAATAGGACAGAATATGAATAAAACAGTTAGTTCTTAAAACCATAGCTTAATGCATTTCCCTTTTAATGTTCTCCTGGGCCAAAAGATAACTTATGATACATTGTCTGTGGTATGTTAGTTTCAATTGATTTCAGTATGACTTCCCTCAATTTGCACTCCAATATCAACATATTGTCTAATACACATCATAATATATAATAGCAATATGTATAAGAAACAACAGATTATTACCTGTTAATATGTTTTCCCTGACTCTCCATGGCAGCACTACCATTGGGAAGGACTTCTCAGGGGTACCTCCGGACAGGAAAAGGAAAAGACACGGCGGTATAAAGCCCTCCCTCTTCCGCCGTTCTGTGTCTTTCCATTGACAAAGCTCAAAAATATAATGT
>JABWIB010002404.1:0-44882 GCA_016617825.1 Platyplectrum ornatum | reverse complement strand
AGACCTTCCTCCTCCTTCAGTACTGGTTACAACCAAGGGAAGAGAAGGTAGCTTGTGGGGAGACTGTGCTGCGCGGCCTGCGCCCATCCAGTGCACAGGAATGAATGCACACAGCTTTAAGTTCCCATTGCCCACCCACACTTTCAACCTCAGCCTCGGGGGCGCGGCCGGGAACAACGTGCTGCTGCTGAGTGCTGCCAGCGCCTCTATTAACTGTCAGAACTGCCGGCTTCAAAAACATTCTTCTGAGTCTCAGTGCATGTACGCAGCTCTGCAGCGCCCCCCCTCAAATTAAATTGGGCAGTGCCCGCCCCTTAAAACGGCCCTGGGTCAATGACATGCTCCTTAAAGTGCAGCCAAATCCATCTCCACAATCAGGGGCTTTCTGGTCCAGTGTGCATTGTTTTCAGACCGTCCACACAGTGCCCTCAGCAATACTAAGCAGCTCAAGTACTGTAGAACTTTTGTATTACCTTTGGCTGTAATTTTTGTTCTATTTCCCTCTTCATATATGATTGTACTTCTAGGGAAACTCATTATACTGGTTGTCTATTGGTCCACATTGGTATAATTGAATGCTGCATTCTGGTCTCCCTTGGAAAATCCCTATTAACATGAAATACTGATCTGGTCTTGTGAAAATGTCTTACTTTGCCAAATGTCCTCCAGGGACCCCCATCCTTTGCTGCAGCTGCTAGATCTAGAAAATGGTGTGCTTCATGCTTCTCTTCTGGAAGGCTACACACAGTCAACATGGACTCCTGTGGTCTGTGTCATCCATAACATTACCAAAAAAATATATAATGTTATTAATATTAGCTTAGTGAACCACTCAACCATTAACTTTTACTTTTAAAAGACAATGCAGGTTTGTACCTATTATTATCATTATTTTTATTATCATTGCTACCTTTTTGTTAAAAAAGAAATAATGAAATGGTATAATACTTTTCTTTGATTGATTAAGTTAAAATAAAATGGGCAAGTAAATAATTTGCTGATCAGTTTATACATCATTTGTTATATGATAACAAATAAGATATTTATAGGTGGAGCCGGTTACGCTGTTCCAATCCCGTGCATCATGCTGTAAACACTGATAAACATTAAGCGACTGTTACTGCCACACCCTATGTCAGGATTCCTAGACGGGTACCTGCTTTTAGGTTCAAAGTCTGTGTTTCACAATCCCTAGAAAATGTTAGTGTTTTGCAAGTTGCTTTATAAAACAGACATAATTAGCTTTATAGAAATAAGCACATCCACAGTACTTTATCTTGGCTTTACATGATACAGCTGGTTTTATGTTAGAATAAAACAGGTTACCAAATGAAATCCATGAAAGCATGTTACAGGAAGATAATATAATAAACAGTTTGTAAAAGACTTGCTGGGAAGTTTTTATTTTCTCTAAAGTTTAATTCCAATGACCTCCCCAACAGATCATTCCCTAATACTGGCTTCAATGTTGCAAGTGACAGTCTTAGCATTTAGATGACAGTTGTTTACTACAAGATTAATTAGTGTAATTTTACATACAAGACTATACAAAATCTTTTAAATAAATTTGGGCGCCTAGGAGCGCTTATCTTGTGCAATTTAATTTTCAACGAGTTTTGAAGCTTTGTGCCCTATGGACACAATTATGTGAACCAAATGGATTTGCATTACAATGTTTTGGACAAACTGCTTCCTTCATGTACATCTGGTGGCATTGTATGGTTTGATCATTAATCGGACTGTACCATTCCTAATCACCAAGGACCCATGGACGCAGGGCCAGTACTAAATGTCGATAAATACTTAGGAAAGCTTGTCACACATATCCTTGTGACAACCAAATATCTCATGGTGAAATCCTGGAATGCTCTGCTAGCTCCACAAATGTTGGCCCTCACTGTCTTACTCTGGTTTGTTGCAAGCATGGAGAAATTTATGAATTGAAAAAATCAAGAGAAGGCGCAGCCACTATTTTTCTAGATTGGAAGATTGTAAAGCATAATGAATGCCATGGCCATTTCAATGCTATTGGCAAATCCCATATAGGAGATTTGAAAATATTCCACCTCATCAGCTGCGCCAGACTTGTTCTGGTTATGTTATTGCAATATAAGAATTGAACTTTTAGTGATCTGAATCCCAAAGAAAAATCAATGAGTGCCCCCTGGTTTGAGAAATAAAGCGATTGATTTATTGAACAGAAATTCTCTCTGAATTGTTGGCCTGTCTCCATACATCCTCCTCACCAATTGTGCGTGGTGACTATGGAGTACACAAATAGAAATGATTTACTTGAAAGTCAGGCTGAACAAGAGGTATCGACACAATATGGATAAAACTGCTTATTAAGGATTTAAGCTCAAAAGAAGATTGGAGGACTGTAGTTTTTGAGAAGAGACAATGGTTGCTGGGATAGCATGCCCTTCACCAAGTTACAAATCCTAACTGATAAGCCTTTTAGTCTATAAGTCAGTAAGCCTGGGAGTATAGATTGTAGGAGTGAAGACAATTTTTAAATTGATATTGAATAGAGCTTTGTTAGTCTACAAAAGAAGCATGGTGTGGGCTTCATTCGGTAGAAGCACAGCAGAACCTGGGTATGAATTAGTTTGCATGGATTTGATTGAAAGTGTATTGATTGTAACACTGTCTTCAACAAAGTGCAGGCATTACATTTACAACAAAATGAAAAATCTAAAAAATCTCAGAGAGGCAGGAAGGTCGTGTATATCCGAGAGTGGTTATTGCCCGATTCATGGACTTCAGCAATAAACAAAATATTCTGATGGCCTATAGAAAAAATGCACAAGGCAATTTACGGTAGACGGTAGGATTGTGGTTTCCAGAGATTTCTCTGCTTAAATCTCGCTGAAGCACAAGGAATTCTTGGTAACTTGTATCTTTCTGGTTGGCCAACAGAAGCGTTAAGCGTTTGTTTTTACTGATGCCAAGGCAGCCAAAGCTAATTTCATGGGGAATGTGGAGGGTGGTGCTTAGGGGCCTGCTGGTGATGATTGATGATGCCACTACCAATAAATTTCTCTTCATTTCTGGTTTATTCTCTTACATTGAGACTCAATGCTTTCCTCTCAACTGCACTCTCCTCCTAGTTCACCTCTGTGAGGTTTTTATGGTGTTATTATTACTACACTGTGTCTCTGAAGCCATAATGAGACCCAGTGTTATTTTTTGCAATGTATAATTTTGCTCTTGTTATGTGCCAGGATTTCTTTATTTGCTTTATTGATTGCATATGTCTCTACTTGTTTGAGGGCAGGTGCCGCCCCTGGTCTAAGGCAGGTGTCTGGGATTTCTGTAATAAATGTTTCTCTGGCAAAAGTTATGTCCACACTGTGCATTCATTTCCTGTTACCTGGCTCTCATATGTGCAGATCTTAACTTACAGATGCCTCTCTAGTAGCGGGGGGGGGGGGGGGTTGGAGTGGTGCTAACTCATCTTAACAAATGCAGGAGACCCACAACTTCTCACAGACTTAGTGATCCTTGGAGATAGACACATTTGACAGAGAGGAGCTATTCCTGTTTTTTCGTCAGCACACGGATTCTTCTCTAGAATTGACTTTTTCCTGATTTCCCATTGTCTATTTACTGATCTGGTTTTGGCTTTGGTAGGTGATATTCTGCTGTCTGACCCTGCTCCGGTGTCCTTGACGTTAGATATTCCCTCTCAACCTCATCCCAGTTTATCGTGGAGATTCCTCAATTTCCTTTCCTGGAGAGCTAAGACAAATATTGCATCTTTATGTGACATACTTCTATGGTGGTGGTTACTAATTATGAGATACACTCCAATTATAAATTGTTCTAGGAAGAGCTATACGCTCCCATCCCATTTGACTTACATGGCCAATTAATGGACTTGGCCCAGTTACCCAAACTGACCATAGCTCAAACCACTTATGGTGGAACTATTTAACACCATCCTGCATTCTAGTCCGACCTATCCTGCTTTTAACTAGTCTCTCACCACCCTTATATCCAAACCCACGAGGGACCCCCTTCTGATGGACTCATATCAACCTATAACATTGCGTAGACTTTTCCAAAATCTTAATGAATCGCTTGCAGTTTATCCTGCCCCTTCTGTCTAAACATTAATATGGATTCGTCCAGGGCCGACAGGCGATGAAGGGCATTCGCACGGCTATAACTCTGTGGTGGCCACCTCGCTGCCATTCTCCTCGGAGAGTATGCTCTTCAGCTTAAATATACAAAAAGCATTTAACACAGTGTCCTGGCCACATCCACTTATCCATTAACCTAATTAGATACTTCTACACTACTCCAACGACTTCTCTAATACTGATTAATGGAGTGCGGGGCGACTCTTTGGTAATGGGAAGGGATACCAGACAGGACTGCCCTCTTTCCCCCCTATTATTAAATCTATCCATAGACCCTTTGTTTCTTATTTTGCAAGCATCACCCATGTTTTCAGGTATTGAAATAGGTTGAGATGTGGACAAGATTACTGCTTTTGCCGATGACGTTCTGATATATATTAATCAAAGCACCTCCTTACCTTATATAATGGACAACCTGGGGCCTTCAGCCT
This sequence comes from Platyplectrum ornatum, assembly GCA_016617825.1. NCBI lineage: Eukaryota > Metazoa > Chordata > Amphibia > Anura > Limnodynastidae > Platyplectrum > Platyplectrum ornatum. The sequence continues at coordinate 40,306 of JABWIB010002404.1, read as the reverse complement.
GGTATCCGCCTTTGAGAACAATATGGCAAATTCATTGCCGAAGACTATCAGTGTTGGGCGCGGGGGACCCAAATGGTGCCCACAATAACTGGTTTTATTGGGCCTGACCTTCTTGGTATACTTATCAAATTTCCCCGACATCTGTCCATGTACCGACTTAATTACCACTCTGCCATGGGCAATATGACCCCTGAGTTGGAGGGTGGCCTCTTTTTTGGGCAGGGTCAGCCTTCTCAAAATGGTTATGTATCCTACATTAATGTATATATACATAATCTTTTTTGCTCACTCACAGTGACGTCAATCCATGCACTGTATCATAAATTCATTTGGAAGGATCCAATTCCTCGAATAAGCTTATGTAAGCTGCATCAGGCAGTTTCTAATGGGTGGGGTCTACATTTTCCTAATATCCAGTGGTACAATAGAGCTGCGTTATTTGAGAGACTGTTTACAGGACACTGTCTTGTATGCTGTGTGTTGGAGGGAGCCTTTCTGGGGGGGACTTAGACTGACCTGCTTTTTATATTTACCAGACTCTGATGAAATACCTAATTTCTATTTCATACCCCAGGTTGTGGCTTCTCCTCATGATCTAACCTCATCTCACTCCCTATTTCTGTGTTTTCTTGGTAATTGCTGGTTCCCAGAGGGTGGAGTGACCCTTTGTATTTAGCAGTGGTGACACTTTGGTCATTTGGTGGATGAGAGAACGTACCGTCCACTTATGTTTGCCAGGGCCAGGGCGAGAGATAACTGGGACGATACCCCTGGCATTCCTGGAAGCCCAATATTATGTAGGCAGAACTATCCTCCATCTCACTGACCTAGACTGGCATAACCCCCTGGATAATTTATTGATTAAAACTCCTACTTCCGCTAATGCAATTATGTTCTTTCTTTCCCATATTGACTGGGTTGATGCTCGAAGAGGTTAAAGAGGTTTGCCTGTTGGGAATCCTATATAATATGGAATGGTACTAGCTTAGGGAACATGTTGGCAATCCACCAGTAGATTTGACTGACTGTTCCTGAGTTGCACCTTCTTTTAACTAGTTCTATTTGGCTGGATTTATAGTCCTTCGATGCTTATTATTTCTCTCATGGTCCCTCTGCTGTACAGCCCTTTTCTGGGCTTTTCATTGCCCTACTGTATTGTATGCTATTTCTGAAAGTCCCATCTTATTGTAATATTTACTTTGTATTCATTTTATCTGTACTGTTATATCTACTATGAGATGTTAAAAATTTTTGTTGGAAAAAAATATCTAAAAATCCATTAACTCTGACCATACTCATCATATTTGGTATTTAATGTAATTTTGGTTTAATAGCAATCCACACTTTAAGATACATTGAATTGAATCATGGGTGTTTCACATAGAGGTTGACCAGTTTCAAACCCGAAACAAATATTTAGAACACGTATAAGCAATATCAAGCTAAATCAATCAAATGGGAAAAAGGTGAAAGGGGATACATATCTTAGGAAAAAAGGGAGAGGGAGCTGATAGGGTAATCTAAGAAAAACGGAAAGCAAGAGAAAACCTTGTCATTTGGGGTTACTTAACAATATACTGATTATACTAAGATGAATTCTTAAAGCATTGGTCAAGGGTAGAAAAAACAGAATCCTCCATGCCATGCAAAATTGAGTCAATTTAACCATTCCCAGACAAGGGGGATATTAGAGACTTCCAATGGCATGGAATCACTGCTTTGACAGTGGTATTCAATTATCTGAGTAGTGATTTCAAGTATGTGGAAATCGTGATTGAAGCAGACCCTTGGAGATTATATTCCCACTCTTCCTTTGTTTGGAGTGATAATTGCTGTCTTTCACAGTTATTTAATATACCCAGCACAGGTGTAGGCAATCTGTGACTCTACAGATGTTCTCAAACTACAAATCCCAGCATGCTTTAACTACTTTAACAGTTGCTATAACAGTTGCTACTTGACAAAGCATGCTGAGATGTATGATTCGACAACATCTGGAGAGCCACAGATTGCCTACCCCTAGCATAACTCCTACTGACCATTTAATATATTTTTATATCCTTGTGGTAATCTCTCTGCTTGTATTTGTAACTGTGTTTTAACCTTGTGTGTATTCTTCTGTCCTGTAAGTTGCTCCACTCTTCACACCTTGCTCTCCCATGACTGCTGCTGGAGACAAATGAAGGTACAACATTTAGTAATAAATTACAATTACTGTAAGGTTTGCAGTTAGAGACATAATAAATGTAAGAATTACAACAGTCTATCTGACTGGCATTGAGTTACTAACCCTGTTTGATAGAATAAAGTTAACTGCTGACATTTTTGTGGTGGTAAGTTACATGTCTGTTAGCAGCATTACATACTATGGGGTATATTCACTAAGTGGTGAGATGGCAGTGAGATTGAAAAGTGGGGATGTTGCCCATAGCAACCAATCAGATTCGAGTTCACATTCTCTAATGTGCAAAATGAACCTGAGAGCTTGAATCTGATTGGTTGCTATGGGCAACATCCCCACTTTCCAATCTCACTGCAATCTCAACGCTTAGTAAATATATACCCCTATATACTTTATTATGCAATATTTATGGAAACAAATACATACTTTTATAAGGTGTTATGATTTTAACATATATTGATAGAAAAAAAAAATTGGATTAATTAGAAAAAAACACAAAACAAAAAAAATCACACATATTCTGTGCAAAAAAATTATACAAAAAATAAAATGAAATGGAAAAGTTGTACACATATTTATAAGCCACCAGCAGAGGTCACTAGTAATGCAGAAATCAGAACTAGCAGCAGATCACACTCAAAATAGTTAAAAGAGTAGATAGAGAGGGCTATATGATGAGGGCACTCACTCACAGAGTTTCAATCTTAGTTTTCACTGATAAAAATGTTATTGTATTTATTTTGGCTCTGTATTTATTTCATTGTAGAGTATTAGGGGCAGCTCCAACTGAGTCCACTTGTCACACAGATAAACACATCTGGGCCACACAATAATTTTGAAATGATACTCTTATTGAAGCAGGCTTAGTATATCTCCCCTAGTGCGGACAATATATATCCCCACTAAAAGCTATTATTTTCTATGTTCATACCAACACTTCAGGAACTGCTTAGCATACAAGCAAGGTTACATATCTGTGATTTATTTCATTTCTTCGGACTAGAAGAGCAGAGTTTTCTAACAAGCGAAAACCTATGCACTGGACCCATGACTGGCGCGCCCATTAGGCCCAGCGGGAAGGCTGGCAGCAGTCACAAAACAAAAATTTTGTAAAAAAAAATCCCCTAAATATTGGGAGGTTGGGTGGCAATAATAAGAGGACCTCCTCCTCCCTGCTGTCCTCCTCGACGGGTTTTAAAGTAACGCGGCGTCATCGCCTTGCATGCCTAGAGACCTAGCATCGGCCCTGGCTGGACCATTTACTAATGGAGCTAAATGCCAAATAAAATATATAGGAATATCATGTTATTATTTGTTCCTGTTGCCATCTTGGCCTAAATTTACTAAATGGTGAGATTGAAAAGTAGGGATGCCCATAGCAACCAATCAGATTGAAGCTCACATTCTCCATTGTGTAAAATTAAACTGCAAGCTTGAAGCTGATTGGTTGCTATGGACATCCCTACTTTTCAATCTCGCCATTTAGTAAATTTAGGCCAAGATGGCAACAGGAACAAATAATAACACAGTTCAACAGCAGAAGATATGCTATGCTTTGCCATGATTACAATGTAGCAAAAGTGCATGTTAAGGGGGCTTTCAGTGTATACTATAATGCATAATATAATGTATACTATAATGCATAATATAATGTATAATATAATCTATACAATATTGTATACTATAATGTATACTATAATGTATAATATATTGAATACTATAATGTATACTATAATGTATAATATATTGTATACTATAATGTATACTATAATGTATAATATAATCTATACAATAATGTATACTATAATGTATAATATATTGTATACTATAATGTATAATATAATGTATAATATAATGTATAATATAATGTATAATATAAAACCCTTGTACTTGTACCTCGGTGAAGGAGGATTTCTGCTAAATATCACACAGAAATGATTAGTAACCAGAGGTGTGTGAGGTGTGGAGAGAACTCCAGTCCTGAGCAGTGAATGATCCCCAGCATGAGAGCGAGGCTTGGTACAATCTCCCAGCATGCCTCGCTCTCGTGCACTGTGTACTAGTGTAGCAGCAGCGGTGCACTGCTTCCTGTTCCTTATCGCTGAGCCGCACACCTTGTACATTGCACGGGGCAGCGCGTCACTTCCCATAACATTGCGGCTATGTGCTGGCTATGGCAGCGGCTGGCGGCGCAGCTCGGATAATCCGCTTCCCTGGCAGGCACGGCTATTCTGTAAAGTTCTCTCCTTACGTTTCATCCCGCCTGGCATGTGCTGCCTCTCAGAACTATGGCATCTCAGGTGAAGGGGGTATCCATTGTCATTGCCTACAATGGCACCTGTCACATGCATACAAGTGTCTCCTGTCATGGGCATTAGGATTATTGCTCCTCTGCTGCAAATCATGCAGGGTTTCTTTCTGCATCACTTCTAATATATAATTCCACTAGATTCATTGGAAGTGATACCACAGAAGTAGTATACACTGTGCATTGTCTCATGCTTCTTTACTAAAGTTTTCATTACTTCATGACTTGTATGTTTCAATTTTTTTGTTATTTTTTTCAATAAAACAAAACTTTTTTTTGCTTTGCAAATCTTTTGATGTTGCTTGTTTTCTAAAATAAACAAAAAAACAATTGATCTTTATTGTAGGATAACATGTTCATTTATTTACACGAGTCTTCCAAAGACTACTGTTTTGTTGCTAATTTAAATATAGTTTTTAGTCTATGTTTCTCTATCTCCCTTATTTTGTTCTTTTCACATTTTTTCTTATTTTTTTTAATTTATTTTTTGAAGAGGATTTTATAGAACAAAAATTGTGTTGAATGCTATGCTGACACTTCTAACAGTAATAGAATAGGAACTAATATTCTCCGTTTACGTCTGTTATTTTCTATGTTTCCATACCGCCAATTGTAAGTGTCCATACTAGCACTGCTAAATTTCCATTTCGACCACTGGTCNCACTTATGTGTGGAAGAAGAATTGTGTCCACCATTCCTGATGATTGATACAATTATTATGGCACAATGAAAATCTACTTTTTTGCTTTCAGAAAGATAGAATTCAGGGATTGGTTATTAAATAATTGTGACGCTGATTTCAAAACTTAGAAAATAAAACCTGTATTTGTTGAACCGCCAACAAAATTTTCATAATTTTCCCCATTCATTTCACATTTATTTTTACCTCACAAATTTCTATATGAAATCTTTAACAGTATTTTACTAAATAAAGACTGGGAAGCAATAGTGAGGAATGATAAATAGCACGTCTGCTTCCAAAATATTAGAGGCTTCACAGAAATGTGGAAAACGTTAGCAGGGTTTACATTTTCCTGCTCCTTTGTTGTGGCCTCTTACCCTCTGGAAGAAGAATCTTATGCCTGCCATACACGTGAGATACATCGCATGTTCTAAATGCACATATGATGTACAGGAAATCGGCAGCGATTAACCTGATTCTTGCCTGCTGCTGTCTAGATTGACTGCACACAATATATCACAGGTGTGTGGCCAGCATTACTTTCACTAGTCCTTTTTAACCCATAAACTATATGGCAATGATCATATATATATGTTTACGTTTTAAAACATTTGCATATGTGATTTAATTAAAAAAATTATAATAATGCAGTGTTATTAATGGTTTCCTAATGCATGCAAAATTTTACTTTAGTTCATGTTAATGAATGCGTTTCATATTTTTTCTAGGTTGTGGCACAGTATTCGTTCTAGAGCAAAATGATGGTGGTCTTGTTTGCCGTAAAAGGTAATATTTACTTATTTACTAGAATATTACAATACTTATTTACTTGTGTGTGTATATAATGCATTTCATATAAGCAAACACAACTGTTATATAATTCCCTGGTGTGATTCTTTTATTGTCTTAATACTTAAATCTATATAATGTAAAAAGAACATTGAATGATTTTATTTTACGAATACCCTGTTGAGACTACCACCAAAAACCTGAGTATTTCAGGAAATTCCTGGGTTTCCTGAAATACCAGGTTTTTCTGGCAGCTTGAATGGTGGCACTTTGATAGACACAGTCTATCAGCATTGCGATGTGCGACTGCGGTAACACAGATCGCATCATCGCACCCAGTATCAGCCTGGGGTATGGCTAGCATAAGAGCTTTGGGCAACATCCCCACTTTGCAATCTTCTGGCTTAGTAAATTGATGCCCTGATTGTCTGTGTAAGCAACATGATCATCATTTATACAGCCAAGTACAATAAAAAACCAATCACAGCTCCCGTGACATATTTTAAGAATGCCATACCAGGGTGTGAGCAAAATTGAGTCTACATTGCAATTTGAACGGAGGTAGCACATTTGGAGAAGTATTCCCCTTTGCAAATTCACAGGTTTTTTCCAGTTTGGTAATCTGAAAGCCAGTGTTAGAAGTAAGTCTTTCCGTAGTATCACTAGTATAATACACATTTCATATAACATAAGACAATCCCACCATATTGAACATCTTCAAAGATCCTATAAAAACATTTTCATCCAAAAATGTAAATCTTATAGAAATGCAATGAAACTTAACTGGACACTCTTACTTCTGTTATTACCGGACTTATGATATTAGATTTAAAAAAGATATATGGCCAATAATGTTTGATCAAGGAAGGGGGAATTATAAGTGATGGTATACACTTCATCTACCACAAAAAGGCAGAGTATTCCTTTTTCTCTTTAGGGAACATTGGGTCCATTAGGAAGATTAACTGAGTTTCTTGCAATAAAGTTTTGACCAAATCGCCACCTTTGAATATTTTTCAATAACCTCCACATGCCAAAAACTCTTTGTTGGAAAACCATTGTGCTGCAAAAAGAAGCGTGCTACTCTGTTGACAAAAAAAGATCTCAGAGCATGTGATGAATATTTGCATTGCCCATACAGATAAAGAAAAAACTAAACAGTTTAGTAACTGCAAATAATAATAACATACAAGTATATGTTTGTGGGTAGGAATAAGGACATTCTTGCTTGGAGATTCACACATTTTTCCTTATGTTTTACATCTTACTTGATTTAGTTTCGACTGGTCTGATGCCCTGTTTGATGTGACATGGAGTGAAATCAGTGAGAATATACTGGTAACATCTAGTGGAGATGGATCTCTACAATTGTGGGACATATCAGCACCACAGGGGCCTCTACATGTATTCAAAGAGCATACACAAGAGGTAGGATGCAAATCTATGTATTCTTATGTGTGTTAGCTGTACAAATTTAATTAAAATCTAAAAAATTAGTAAGTACAACTTTGGATTATACCAGATGTTTAAAGGATCTATAAATGGTTTTAGAATTAGGCACTTGCTAACCTTTACTTGTCTTTGGCCTTCATTTGCTAAGCACGGAGATTGAAGTGGGAGTGTTGCCCATAGCAACCAATCAGACTCAAGCTTACATTTAATTAATTAAATGCCTTGAATTCAAGGTATTCCTCAAAGGAATGCCTTGTTATTTCCATCTTTATTTTAATAACCTCTCATTGCAAAATAGCAATATGTTATATGAAGCCATAATAACTATGGAATTACAAATAATTCACTGTCTATACCCCTTATTAATAAATTAGAATAACTACTGGTTTATGTATGTGAAGAGGGAACAGTTACATTATAACACCTATAAAGGATTTTTCCAGACACTTGTTTGTGACACAAGTTTTATAAGGTACATTGGTACATTGAAGTGCCCCATTCAGTAAGATGTCCTGTCTAATAAACCTGGATGATTTTCCCATGTAAGATGTGTAAAGACAAGTATAAACATTGTGAAATAAGTTATGAGGTTGTGCAGAAGGCTTGTGTTTGGCTGTCACCACTTAGTCCACCATGGAAAAGACCAATAATTGAAAGTATTTAAAGTATTGTTGTCACATGTTTTTTTTGTTGAACTTCCATATATGAAGGTAAGGAGAACCAGCCCAGTGTTCCTCATTTCTCTTTTTCTTTAACATACAAAGTCACAATGCCATTCACAGTCAACATATACAGAATGTGCCTGTCTCTTTATTTTAAAAGAGACGTGAGCATTTAATATTGCTTTAGTTGGCATATTTTTTTCTGGCGTGCTAGACTGGTATGCACGGGTGTACAGTTTTATCCACTACAAGTAATGAGGACATAAATATTGTTATATTTATCTTGTTTCTGAGGAAATACAGGATACAAGCTGTGGCAAAATATAGTACATAGTATAAACCATCATAATATATTCAGAAGCTTAATCACAGCAATTACAGTTACTTCTATGTGTGGATCTACATCTGGATATTGCATATACACACAAAGTAACTCTAGGAGCACATTTTAAAATAGCACAGCAGAGAAAACCATTTAAAAGTACCTGTCATGGTGACAAGGAATAGCTTCTCAAAGTATAGCAAATTACTGCTTTAATGATAATAATTAAAGACTATAAAATATTATGCAACTTTTCTACAAAGGTGTTGAAAGCCTCAAATTCCCCTTATGTAATCTAAAATATTTGTTGTACTGCAGCTTTTTTTATTTCATTGTTCTTTTTTGAAGTGAGAAAATAGCAAACATAGCTTTCAATGAGGAGGGTGATGTCTGTAATGATGACATTCATTGTTTAGCATGTAATGTTTAGTAATTAAAGCCAAATGATATGTAATAAGAGGAGGTGGATGGAAGTCAAGCCTGTCTAATAATTTAACATTAGAATGTCTAAACAATGTAGTGATGTTACTTCTATTAATCAATGGTATATGTTAACATGGCAGTACAGTTTGTTTCGTTTTCTCTTATTATTTAAGCTGGCCATCCACTACAACAATTTTGGCAAAAATCTATGAATATTTTGGATTTTGGCTAAAATCTTTGCGGTTGATAAAACGCCTGGAAAACACGTAGAACGATATCATTGATCATTTGAAATTCCTGATTGATTAAAAATATTGTGTTTGTTAAAAAAAAAAATAAAGAAAGAAAGAAAAAAATAACCTATAAAAAATAGAAAAAATAAATAAATAAGCCATACTTACCTCCCTCAGCCATAGCTGGCCCCCGGAGAGGTGCCCAGCTGCTCCCTCATTCCCACGGCGCTTCCTTTGTGGCCTGAGAGGAGGTTTTGTATGAGTGACAGGTGTGTGTGGTGGTCAGCCCTAGAACGATATCTTTCTAGTGGATGGTCCGAAGACAGGGAAGCTGTGTATAAAAAGATGGTCATGTGATGTGCCGTTATAGACAGGAATAAACGCACGACCGGCTTTTTTCCGTCTTCGTGGCACATTGAATTGGCCCCATAGAGACCAGAGACAGTGCAGTCCTATGGAGGCAATGATCCATCCATGACATGAGCCTTTCACAGGGGTGACAGACTGACATACTAGGGGTAGGCTTATACTCGAGCCAATAAGTTATCCCAGTTTTTTAGGTGAAATTAAGTGCCTTGGCTTATATTCAGGTCGACTTATACTCGAGTATATATGGTACTGATCTTAAGGGAGCCTTGTACCCGCTAGAGTAGTAAACTGGCCTCTCGTAGTTACAGATCTGCATCCGAGCTGTCCTAGGTGTTTAACTGAAATTTGTGGCGCAATTCAAAGCATAAATGCCTTATTGCCAGTATGAAGCCCCGGGGAATTTCCTAGGATGTAATCAGAACGTGGTAATACTTTCTTCTATTATTTCACTGTTCAATGAGAGAAAGTACCTTTTTATTAATGAATAAATGACAAAGTTAAATTCTGCTACTAATCCTTTCTCTCTTTGGCCTGTCACTAAGCAATTTTAGGAGCTAGATAGGGCATTAATTTAAGGGTAGATAAGTAGATTAAGGGTTAGTAACTTTGGCTATTCTAAATGAAACCTTTTGATGTCGTAACTATTCCACTGCACTCAATAAATATGGCCATGTTTACCATGTACCACTGTGGTAAGAAGAATTTCTGGCATTGATTTTTGGTTAATATAGATAGGGGAAAATTAAGAGTTATAGGCTTTCCATAAGTTGACAAAGGTTATTCATAAATTGATGTTTCATACATATCCATGTTAAATATATATTAATATTTACCTATATGAATCTACAAAATGTGAGGTGCAGAGTCCTTACTTGTTTTGTTTAAACTGATTTTTATTAACAGAAAGCATAATACACGACACACAAATGGTAGTACAATAACAGCACAGCAAAACAGGTGCAAACCATACATACAAACTAGCTCAACACCAGAAGTGTACAGTAATTCCATAGCAAATGAGCAAGAACATAAAAAGAAACAAAAACAAATAAAAGTCGTGTGGAAGAGGGAAGGAAAGGAGGAGGGAACAGTAGAGGACAGGGAGGACACCAGAGGAGGGACAATGAGTGGGCAGCCCAGCCAGAGCCCCAGTGAGAAGATGAGGCGTAGGGGGAGGAACCCTGCAAGGAGAAGGGCAGGAAAAGAGAGGTCAGACTAAGCTTGGGAAAGTACGTGAGGCCTTGAATTCCAGCCAAGGAAGCCAGGTTGTCCGACACATTGCTGATTCTAGTTCCCCAATGGCGTAAAAGGTCCAGGTGAATGAAGAAGTCCAGGCGGTCACACCAGTCGTGAATAGAGGGGGAGAGGGTGGACGCAATGAGCAGGAATGACCGCCTTGGCAGAATTAATCAGGTGACGCACTATAGATTTCTTAAAGCGAGACACTGAGGACGGGATCCAGTTTAGTAGCTAAAAGTGGGGGCGTGTGGGCATCTCCCCTGCGAGTATGAGCAGGTAAAGTGTGAAGACTTGGCACCAGAAAGGTTGTATGACAGGACAGTCCCAACATATATGGAGGAAGGAACCCGGTGCCGAGGAGCACCTACAGCATGCATCAGAGACCGAGGGATAGATCTTGTGGACGATAGTAGGGCATCTGTACCAGCGTGTCAGGAGCTTGTAGTCTCCAGGAGGGTGACACTTTGAGAGAAGGCAAACATTGCACTGAAAAATTTTGAACCAGGATTCAGCAGTGATGTCCTCCCCCAGATCCCAGGGAAGCATGCCTTGAGGATGACCTTATAAAGGAGGTATATAACATGTGATGGGGGTTCTGACGCCTCACATAGCTTTTATTCTGACCTTACTTATTTCAAGTAAATATGTTATTAACCACTAATCCAGTGATTAATCTTGGATCTTAGAAAAATTTATAATTTAATTATTGTAGAATTGCCGAGGAGGTAAAATGAATGTCAGTGTTTGCATGCAGGGATAATACTTTATTTTGGCATTTTGCACATAGCTACTGACCAGTGTTACTGTTACACTGTTATCACACTTGGGCTAGGGAAATCATCTCTCAACTCTAATACTGTTGCAACTAATAACATTTTTCTCCCCTCCAATTCAACATGGTTTTGCCTGGATCCAGTCCATTGTGTTTATAGGTACAAAAGGGTACTATACAACATGTGATAGAGGATTGCTTCACATATTTATATATATTCAGTACAATCTCATCTGAAGCTACAGTAGGAAATACCTAGACATAATATACCAAAAAACTAGATGAACTAAACATATAGGGGTATATTTACTAAGCAGGGAATTTGCTGGGGAATTGAAAAGTGGGGAAATTGCCCATAGCAACCAATCAGATTCGAGCTCTCAGTTTCATTTTACATACTGGAGAATGTAAGCTCGAATCTGATTGGTTGCTATGGGCAACTTCCCCACTTTTCAATTCCCCAGCAAATTCCCTGCTTAGTAAATATACCCCATAGTTTGGAGCAGAAAACGAGAGGGTGGGGAGGTCAGCTGCTTTAGAATATATCAGTAAGGTACAGGGCTGTGGTCTTTTTCAAAGGAAAATAAATATTAGAACACTAACATTAGGGCATGCACAGAAGTTGTAGGGTAGGATTACAGGATATGGGGAGCATCCGCCATCTAGGGTAGAAAAGGCTAACCCAATAGAACTATTTAAACCTGTTTGGGATAAACATAAGGATATACTAAAATTAAATAGAGTCTTAAATAGGGTCATGGTAAATGTGACAAAATAAAACTTATTTTTAGTTTTGGCACTAATCTGGTGATGGGGATTAGTAAAAATGAATTCCAATAGTATTTAAAGTTTATACAATATTATGCTCCTTTTTGTAGAAGAAACCATAGGTGAGAATATTTCTTTTATGTGAGATTTCAGGACTCTCCTGCCACTATCTAGAAACCGTACGTCACGAACAACTTGTTCCTTCATTACCCTTGTGGAATAAGCTTGAAAGTTTTATGCAGCCACTTACAAATTCCCTTCTCAAGCTTTATTAGATATGTTTTGCAGAGCTGCACAGAATGTAGATAATGGCATGTCCTTTCTTCTGCTGGGAGAAAGTGTTTTCTTTTATGAAAGTTTTTTTTTATGGTAATCCTTTCTGCAATGGGAAGACATGAATTTTAATAGCCAAAGCAATTAGTAGAAGCTACTTGGGGAAAAAAGTTTCCTAAGATCTGCATTAGGTGTTTTTCTATTAACTCTTTCTCCCACACAAAATGCATATGATGTGCATAATGTAGTAAGCAAAAGAAGAGGTAAAACATATGGGTAAAAAGAACACCTTTGTGATGACTAATTAGGTCTTTGTGCTGTCCAGAATTATTCACATACCTACATAATTTTATGACCCAATTGGCTCATCTTTTATCTGGTAATATGACAGTGTACAGATTTTGCAAGAAAACTAATATTTGGATTATCATGTAGATTATATTGTTTTCAGAAGTATGCAGTTACTATAAAAGCTAGTTCCTTAACCTCTGGAAACAATTTACTCATGTTCTTTTTTTCAGGTTTACAGTGTGGACTGGAGTCAGACACGAGGGGAACAACTGTTGGTATCTGGATCCTGGGATCATACTGCTAAACTAGTGAGTTAACGATTATTGGTATTATAATTAGGTAGAAAAATTTTAGGGACAAATTTAATTAAACAAGCTGCACTATGAGGAGTATATAGGAGAAAATATCAAATAGATTTCAACACTCTCTAATTCTGGTAGTATCATTTTGGAGGTGATGGGGTGGAGCAGTGTATGAATTTTGTATTAAGAGAGAGTCAATTCCTACTCAGTCTGTGTATACTAGTTTACGTTGGCTATTGTAATTTTATTAATTTTAAATAGTAGTAATAGTAATATTTTTCATTGCCCACTGGAATCACTAAAGTGATTCCATTGGGAAAAGTATAGGTATGTAAATGTATTTTATTTATTTATTTTACTATTATCAGTCTTACCATATATACCCCCCTCACATTCCTCCTCATAACATCAATTTGGAGGGAATTTGGAGAAAAAGGGAGGGATATGGGGGGACCGCTGTAATTACTTGAAGAACGCCATCTTTAAAGTCTCGACGCAGTGTGTTAAACATTTGTCACCATAATTTAATTCCATGGTTAAGATCACGATGATGTTAATTACAATACCAACAACAATATATCAGACACAATACTGTTATGCATAGTGTTGAGTGGTAGCTCAGATCAATTTGTAAATTAACTGCAGGTGCATAAAAAGCCATGTTAACTGTACAGAGAAAACAACAAGAAATATGCCCCAGCATTTTACCAGTAACCAATTATACCACATTCTCACTGACTACCCTGGTAATCCAGCTTTATTGTACCAGGGTAGTTTGCTGGCACTCTGAATTACCCTGGTCACTAACTCCGTTCAGACTGATTAAACTACACTGGTAATTCACAAACTACCCTGGTCAACACCGTTCTCTCTGAACCAGGGTAGTTAGGTTACACATGATTCATCATCATCATCCTCCTCATACAGCTGTGATTGGCTGTAAAAAGTACATGACACAAAAAACACAAAAAACTACATGAAAAAAAAAAAGAAATAAATTATTAAAAATTTATAAAATAAAACCTATAATAACAATTAAGACATAAGGAAATAAATAATAAAAAAATGTATAAAAAATAAATACAATAAAAAACTGAATACAAAAATTAAATAGTAAATAAAAAAATAAATAAAAACATAATTAAAATAGTAATAACAAGTTAATAAAAAAATAAAACATTGATAAAAAATAAAGAAATATTAATAAAAAATAATAAAATAATATTAATATTAATAACATTTAATTAAAAAGAAAAAAACAAATAAAGCTAAAACAAGTACTTTATTTTAAACACAGAGGTTTACATGATCAGTACTGCTGTATCTCCCGGAGCACAACACTGATCAAATTCAGTGTTGTGCTTCGGGTGATACAGCACCCGTTAGTACACACAAGACAATGGCAGTTCAGCAGCAGTGTAGGCAATGTCCATTGTACAAAGTTTCTGTTCACATAGAGTGTCCCTTTACAAAAAGTCAGATTGTTATAATACTGAAATACTGAACACTAATTTTTCTTTGCAGTGGGATCCCTCTGTTGGAAAGTGTCTGTGCACCTTCACAGGTCATGAAAATATAATTTATAATACTGTCTGGTCACCCCTTATACCAGGTTGCTTTGCCTCTGCTTCAGGTAAAAAAACAAAAAATAAAACTTTTAGTTTGTGCTATTTTTGATTGCTGTATAATATTTTTTATGCAAGGTTTAGTTCATTCATTGAGACCATTGGGGAGAGATATAAAGAGTTACAGCATTCATAAGTTATTTATATTATGAACATGGACAGTACCACAGATGACAGTGTATATTTGATAAAATTGTGTAGAGCACTGCGTCGATCTAAAAATTATTACAAAATAGTAATAAAAATATATGGTGAATGAGTTTATATTTGCATAATGATATTACAAATTTCGAAGTATACCATAGCGACAAAATGTGTCTTAAAAAAATATGCAAAAGCACAAACTAGGTAATGCTTGTGGCAGGACCCTAAGGAGGGGGGATGTAGCAGAAGAAGGGATTTTAGGAGAGGGTAATGAGGATAGAATGGGATTGGTCAGTGGTGCTTGCCCCAGTTTCATAGACTAAGTGGTACATACCAACAAAATGGGTGAGAGCCTGTTAAGCCATTCTCNTACTGTGTATATGCATAACATTGTCCACCAGATGGCAGTGTTAAGTTGTTGGAATTTTAATGTATTTATTTTAAAGTGCAACTTGACCATATGAGATAGAGAAAGAGTTCATCGTGTTGAATTTTCTGACAGAGGGAGAGGAAAATAAGATGCTAATCTAACACAGTAGTAGAGTACAATATCTGAGTGCAGAAAACAAGTGCTATAGAGGGAGTAAATAGTTTTGCAATCTAAGATAAAAGGGATGAAAGCAGTGCTGCAGTTGCATAGGAAAATGTTCTTTATGCTGTAGTTTCTGTAAAAGAAGGTTTTTACAATACACCATGTTTTTACAATATACCATGAAAAGGGCAAGCTCTCTTCTAATTAAGATCTTGGAAAAAATTATTAAATGCTATAGCTATAGAAGGAGTGTATTGTTGTAATCACAGAGGAAGCGTACAACAGTAACATCATATAGTAGGAGAAACTACGTGCAATGTATTGTTATACATATAGGTGGGTGGAATGTTGTAATATACCCTTCATGAAAGTTAAATGATTCTATAGATTCAGGCCTGTGCATGGAAAGAAATAAAAGGAGTGTTTTGACCCTGTATGTAGTGGCAAGTATATATGTGATTCTGTTATGTAGGATCATATCTCTACTATGATCAAATATTGACAAATACTTGAGGATGAATTTAAAATACATTACAAAATAGCATCATATTCCACATTTATTAAAAGATAGTTTTCATTGGTGCTAAGACAGTATAAAGACACAGCACACAGCAGTGTTCTTAAGACATCTGTAATCTGCAGGATATAGAACTTGTAGTAGCCCCTACCATAAACTGACTACCTATTTGGTCATTAAAATTATCATATTAATAACCAAATAGAATATTAGTAAAGTACAATCACTTCCATTGATATATTTGCTGCTTAAAATGCACTTTTGTTGGGGTTTTTTTTAATGATTGTGTCCAATGGTCTTAAAGCAAAGCCATCCTCTTTACTCACTTGTAATGCTTGCGTGATTAACTTACTCATATAGATGATAATATGCATTTTAGTCACTATCATTTTTCGATATTCTAATGCACATAATAAAATAAATGTAAAAATATATGCATTTTATATTATATACAGATTGATACATTATAAATACTTTTTATATCAGTATAAAAATCAGTGTATTTATGTAGGACTGTTAAGACTGCGTCAGAAAAATGACTACTACGACGTGCTTTGTGCTGGATGTTTGCTAATAATAAACAAGATTGGATGATAATGTGGTACTTATGCGACACTGACAAAGTATCACATGAACAAACAGGGAGCAGGCGTGCTGCCACCCAGACAAGATCTCTTTGTAGTGCTTGGGGACTAATTGGATGTAATCCCTAATTTAGGTTGTCTGTTTCTAGGTTACTGATCTTTATGGCTTTCTAAGGTACAAACCTCTCTGACATGGCCTCAGCATATTGTAATTAATACATAATTGTTACTTTTGTTTCTCGAGGAAATAAAAATGCTTCACTGATTTTGTAGCAGAAATATAGTTTGCTTTTTATAAATGGGTCTTTGTGCACATTTTGTACAGTGCCATTTTAGATTCTTTGTTATGTTAACACCAGGCTATTTCTGTTTCTTCTGCATCAAGTGAAAAAACAATCTTCTAGTCCTACATAAATCCCCTATCTGCTGGTATTGCACTTGTGGATCAAATTGCTGCACATTTTGTGGGCCCACAGCATTTGTTTTCCACTTTGAAAGTGACATTTTAGACCCACTGACAGCTAATTGTCGGTTGTGTCTAGGTTGAAATTTTGATAATTTTGAAAGATTAATAGATGGCTAAGTATGTGGAAATATCTGTTTTTAGCAATTGACCCTTTCATTAGACGACAGTTATCTTTCTCACTAGCCATCCCCCCCAATCTCCTTGATCCAACTCCTGCCAGCCAACTATTCAACAACACTGAATAGTTGTTGTAAATGGCCCTGTCGTGTTAAGATTAATTGGTTTGACAAACCCCACAATCCGTGTGTATGTGATATATACATTGTGATTAGTCATTGATATTTATATCGTACAGTAACAATTCTGAAACAGAAAATGAAATAGACATTTTAAAACGAGGGTCCGAGTGTTCCAACATTTCCTTATATAATGGTATATCCTTAATATAATAAAATATTAGTTTCTTACTTATTAAACCACTCTTATGAAAGCTCAGGTCCATGGAATATGCATTGCAGTGCTACTGTCTTCTTTTAGACATTAAGGGGATGATTCAACGTGCCGCAAATATGGGAAAAAGCACTATGTACACTTTTTCCTGTCTCTTACGGTACAGAAAGATCACGTTTTTTTNATATGCAGCTCAATAAGCCGCAAGCGAAAAAACGCAAGTTTTTCTCTTACGCAAAACAGTGTAAGGGAGAAATTAAGATGCAAAGCCAATTTGAATCGGCCCCTAAGTGAACTGACTGTTTTTTGTTATGGCTATTTGAAGTTAGAGTAAGAATATGACATTTTCTCAAAATGGCCTAGTACATGAGTTTGACATTGCCTTTGGAATAAACAAAGCCTTTTCTTGGTCCCCTGCTGTAACGACTGCTATTTTTACTTTACAGTGATTGCCTTAGTACATGGAAAATTTGCAGGAGGATGTTAAAGTAAAGTTTTTTTATTCTATATATTTATATATAGAAAGGCACTCTCAGACTAATTTGCAGCCAGTGTTTGTTTTTAATATGAGCGCATACTCCCCCTGTCCCGCCTGCCTCCCAGTTTGTTCCCGATAATGGAACAAACTGGGAGGAAAGTGGGGGCTTTTAATTAAATTTCAGTAAAAGCAAAATTGGTGGGGTTTAGGCAGTCCCGGGGGCTGTTGACAGACCCGAGACACGTGATAGACCGGCTCACAATTCACATCCCCATTGATGGTGTCATGCCAGGTTTGCCAAAGCGCAGAGCTCTCGGGAGCCAACTAGAGACGGGCGCTGCAAGTCAAAATAACAAGTACATGAAAAAAAAAAAACTTTAATTATTATAATTTTTTTAACCATAAATGTGAATAAAAAAATGTTAATCAAAAATGATTTATGAATCTGGCATATCCTGGCAACCATGAGCCCAATGATTACAACAGAAATATATCTAAAGAAAGAGTGGCCGATGAAATCATCAAAGGGAATCTTTAGATAATTTCTAATAAAAATTGTGTCCATCATAAGAAACAATGCAATAGGAGCTGCTCATTAAGTCCCTTAGGGTATACAGTCTGTAGAGTGAAAATCCACTTTGCATCTCAACGCAAGAGAGACTTACAGACTTCTATTCCTAAAGAGGCAGGAATATGGACAATCATTTTGCATCTGGGTTCCTCTAATGTGTGATGCATTTGTCAAAAATGTTGGAAACTGGTTAATCCGCAGTCACATTGCTCAGTGCTGAGCGAATGGCCACCCATTCATCCTCCCTCTGAATGTCCTACTGGTCTCCCCAATATAGGAAAGACCACATGCACAAGTCAGTATGTATATCACAAAACGGGATGTGCAGGTCACCACATGATGAATGACCATACTTCTTTACAGATCTGGGAAAAATTTACCTGGTTCCAAGTGTCTTCAGGTAGCTCACTGCAGACATTTATTGCAACCTTTGGTCTCCTGAAGTTTCTATTGTTTAAAGGAAAGAGCTTTTTTTTATTGCTGCATGCAGGTCTTTCTTGAGGTACCCTTTGGTTAGAAATGTATTTCTCATTATTTCTGCGCTGAAGATTACTGTTAATATGGCAGTCCCAGAGAAACTGTGAGAAGGGTAAACCCTTTTTTGTTTCATACTTTTGTTATAGCAAACTTCCTACTATGCTGGAGCCTGAATTAATGTATTACTGGGATTTTACAGTATATTTCGTTAGAAACAATTTAATGCAGTATGACAAATCATTTTTTTTTTGGGGGTTAGAATAATTTTTAAGCAAGGAACACTCGTTTTAAGTTTCTACACATCATTAGAATTAACGGCTCCAGAGTGACAGCTTTTGCCAATGTTTACTGAAACTGCAGATAATAAATCATTATCACCCTTCCTAACTTAACCCTTCACTATGCTTTCTTGTACTGGTTTTTCTGATGTACACATTACATACACATCTTGAGCAGCAGTAGTATATGCCGACATGTGGCATACGCTGATACTATGAATGAAATAGCAGCCCATTCACTCTTTCCTGCATGGTGATTTCATTATGAGAATTCGTCATGACGATTTTACTGAAAATCCTCAGTGTATACGTCAGTTTAGTGCAATTTCACCTGACGAATAGCTGTTTTTTCGTCAGTGGATATCGTCAGCATTCGTCAGTGAATTTTTATCGTCAATACAATTCGTCGCTTACTAAATACTATACATCACCAGTCATTGACGAATTTATATCACTGACGAACGCTGACGAAAAGAATTCTCTGCAGAATTTGTCATTTAGTGAATTCCCCCCTAGGTCCACTGGAGGGCCCCTTTAGTTGATGTTGCCGGTAATCAATTTATGAGTAGCCTCCAACCCAGCCTGTTGAGGTATGCGTTGCTGGCGTCCACTGTACACAATATCAATTGCTCAGAGAAGTGGCTTAAAGCTAAAGTTTTAAGAGAATATGGCTTGTGTCTTTAAGGTTGGTAAATTCTGGATGCAAGGTTGTAAGAACACATGCAAACAATTAACAATTGATATATATAGTACAATTTTATTGTTTTACATAGAATAGTAATAGCTACTTTGCCAAGCTGGGTTTATGAAGATAATGACAAAGAATTGTGTTTTCATATAAAGAATAGTTAACAATGTTGGAGGTTCAGATGTGGTTATTCTGCATTGTGATAATTTTAATACTGGTGCTTGTTAGTACTAACACATGATAGAAAATATTCACATATCTTGAATATTACCAGGAGGCATGCCTTATATCTCATTTCTGTGATTTGTCATTTCCTGTGGGTCTTAAGCCATGGGTAGATTTAAAACGCCTTTCTCTCCCTGCCTTCCCTCTAGCAGATGCTCCTTTGGTGACTCAGTCACTACGTCCTGTCTTTCCCATACCCCTTTGCTCTATTAGGGTTGCTTTGAAAGTTTAGGATAATGTCGTTGTGGCCCACCATCTGGTATCCCTACTCTCCGCTCTCCTCCCCCTCCACCACCAGCTTGATTGTTGCTATCTCCTGGGTGATTCCATGTCATTGGCCCACTGGAAAGCTGGCGGCACTCTGCTTATTCAAGATATCCTTTAGGGGTCTTCCCTTCTCCCCTTTTCCAGGCTTTAGTTCCAATCTGTAGTTTTGAATTTTATAGATATGTACAGATTCAAAATTGGTTTGTTTTCGCCCTGAAACGGGACTGTTCTTTCTTTCCTCTGCTGACCCCTTTTAACTCTCGTCTGCAGTCCTCTAAGGTTAAGGATCTCCCTATGGGGGCCGCTCAGCTCAAAAGGATCTTATCTATAAAACGACCTTTCCGTTTCCAAATGTATAACACAAATTGTTATATAGGCTTTATTTATCCCCTGTTCAACTCCATCAAATTTACCATATCATACAAGTTCTGCTTGCGACAATGTGGTTTTATTAGTAACCTATACCACGTATTTTGGGTGTGCCCGTTAATTATCCCAGTCTGGAAGGTGATTTTCTTTTTCTTACACACTGCCCTTAAAATTGACCTTCCACTTGCCCCTTACTTTCTTAGCTCCTTATCTACCCTCCCCAGGTCTCCGTGGGTAATAGATACCTTTTGGGCCATATTTTGGTAGCTACTAAAACTGTTATTTCTCAGTTTTGGAAGTCCCCATTTTCACCTCCTTTGGAGATGGTGATCACTAAGATCCAACACCATTGTCGCATGGGAACCTTAGATGCCCTATACTCAACTTTATCCTCTTCTTTGACAGTCCAGTGGTTTAGGTGGGAAGAATTCATGACTTCCCGAGTGAGTCCTCTGCATAATTCTGCACTGGGAGATGTAACACCATACTCCTTATGTGAATCCCCCTTCCTTTCTTCAAGTTCTTTATTGCCTATGTTTGGCCTACAGCTTACTATTTGATGTGATTTCTGCCATGTGTTGTTCTTGTTTATTCTTCTGTATTTCAATGCTATTGTGCATANTTTCCAGGAGACTCCTGGATTTCGGGTAATTCTCCTGGTATCCTAATGCTGGGTACACATCAGAAAGATCATCTTTCCAATCAACAGATAAATTACTCTCACAGCAGAAATCTGTTACATGTGTACATACAAAACATGCATTTTGTTGAGTTCACATGTAACAGATTTCTGCTGTGAGGGTGATTTATTTGTTGATTGGAAAGATGATCTTTCTGTTATGTACTAACTACAGAAAAATAAAAGTGGCAATGTTGCCCATAGCAACCGAAAAGCTAGCTAATATTCTCTAGTATGTAATGGGAAAAATGCAAGCTAGAATCTGATTGGTTATTATCGGCAACATCTTCTCTTATTCCTTTCCATGTAGATATAGGTCATGATGTTACATTTATCTTAACTGCTATTAGGTGTTACTGGGAATCAGTAAGCGTCTTGTTTGTCATGACTGCACTAGTAATATTGTAATAATAACCAGATTCATTATCTTTGTCGCATTGGTTTAGTTCCTCCTTAACCTTTTTATATATATTACATTGCACACATTACATTGATTATTGAGATATATATATATATATATATATATATATATAAAAAAGAATTTACCACTAAAGGCAGGAGACCCATGCAGCTGTTTGACCCATGCAGCTGGCAGAAATCCACCCCCATAAAGCAAGCAGTGGGATCAGGCAAGATAAAGAAACTCCAGATAAGATCCACCAGTTAGGAATCCTGAACAATCAAATAGTGGTACCCATGCGTTTTACAACCATTTTATATCTGCAAAGAAAAAAACCTCCATTTCACTCGTAAAATGTAGACAATTCCATGTGTGATTAAATTATTAGTCAAGTTAAGTTTATTTTCCTGCTCTAACTAAATCACTGCTTCTGGTGACTTGTTTGTATTCTTATTTTTTGGAATTAAGGTAATTAAAAACTATAAACTGCTAATTGATTCAGAGTCTTTTATTGAATCCATTCATAGACTGATGTCACAGGTAATTTCAGAGCTGATAAGATAAGCCAGGAGCCAGAGAGGATGTGCTTCAGCGGTAGAGGACCTGATCAATGTCTAGCTAACAAAGAAACTCCAGTCATCTGGAAAATGTGATTAAAGAAATGACATAAATAACAGGGACCTGATGCTTGAAAAGGGTGCTGTGAGTCATTGTTCATGCTGAATCCTTCTTTAGTACCTGGAAATCAGTCTGCTTTGTCTTTCCAAAGCTACTGTAAATGGAAAAGCACATACAATCTAATATGTACATAGCAAAATTACTTCCTTGTGTTCTACAGTATTTCTTACCTGTGATCTTATAGATCGTATGTACCCTTTTTATATGTATTAATCTTTGTTCCATGTCAGGCCTTTATATATCTATTAAAACATTTCATTTTTATCTACTGATAAAGTACCTTTTGTTTTTGACATGTGGATTGCAGCTCTTTAAGTAAAAAAATAATCTTCTCAAGGGTTTTCATGAATTAAAATTTGACAATTATTGACCCCCTCCATTTTTAGGGTGGCACATTTTAATGGGGAACAGGTGTGCACTGTAAGTATTGTCAGTGGGCAGATCACTGACAGGTATATATGGCTGGCACTCTTATAAATCAATGTTCTCCACAGAATTTTTTTCCTTTCACAGTACAAACTTCTGCCCGGATTAATGTCCTGAGGGTCCTGGTCGCTCAGCCAATGCACCCTAACAACATGAACCAATATAACACATACTAATGGGCCCAAAGTAGGCCAGAATACATGGTACCGGCACCTTTTCTCCCACTAAACCTCGCCATCACCAAATTCTGTTCTTAGACGCCTGAACATTTAAAATGATGGCAATCTATAAACTATAATAAATATAATAAAAACTATAATAAATAGTAGGTTTGAGGGTATCCTAATCTAAGGCATAGTATGAGCAAATTGCGTACAGTCTCCAGCATGTATTGTTATGGGCTTTTGGCAGTGTTCTTTGTTCAGTTACAATTTTCAGAGTCTTCCTATTTTTCCCTGCATTCACACAGTCCTCATATTTCACCCTATATGCCCCCAGTGCTCCTGTTTTCCTCTGCATGCTGCCCCTGTGCTCTTATTTCCCCCTGCATGCCCCCATTGCTCCTATTTCCCCCTGCATGCCACCATTGCTAATATTTCCCCCTGCATGCCCCCAGTGCTCCTATTGTCCCCTGCATGCCACCATTGCTCCATTATCCTAATCTCTTTCTCTCCCCTAACCTGCAAACCCTGCCCCTCTTTCCGTTCCTACTTATCCATCTGTCTCTTGTTCGTCCACCCCACCTCCTTTTAGTATGTAAGCTCCTATGAGCAGGGCCCTCCATCCTCTCGTACTCACCCTCCCACTCTCCCTCACCACCTCTCTCCCCCTTCTTCCCCCCTTCTACGATGGACTGTTTACCAGCTGTACCCCTTTTTATGCTGTATGCTTTTCCACACCCTGTATGTTATTGTTTTGTATTTTATGTTACTATGTATGGCGCTGCGGACATTGTGTGGCGCCTTATAAATAAACGTACTACTACTACTTGTCCCATGCATGCCACCATTGCTCCTATTGTCCCCTACATGCCACCATTGCTCCTATTGTCCCCTGCATGCCACCATTGCTCCTATTTCCCCCTGCATGCCCCCCAGTGCTCCTATTGTTCCCTGCATGCCACCATTGCTCCTATTTACCCCTGCATGCCCCCCAGTGCTCCTATTGTTCCCTGCATGCCACCATTGCTCCTATTTCCCCCTGCATGCCCCCCAGCGCTCCTATTGATTTACTAAACTGTAGGATTGGAAAAGCAGTCCATAGCATCCAATCAGATTTGTTTGGTTTTACATACTGGAGAATGTGAGCTGAAATCTGATTGTTTTCTATGGGCAACATTACTACTTTACCATGATGGCACTAGTCCAGCATTTACAATCCAGAAAATGGGAAAAAGTCCCACCCGTGTCCCCATCCGGTCTCGCTTAAACAATTTTTTCAGTGCATTATTATAACCTGCTGTAATGTCCCAATGTTTACAAATGTGTAGTTTTATGTGTATTCCTGTAATATTATGAGAAGAGCAGTAATCAAAATGCCATAATATCTCAACATCCTGCTCTTTACACGTCCTAACATTTACCATACTGGTAATCTAAACTACTACTATAATAAATAGTAGGTTTGAGGGTATCTTTAAGGCATAGTATCAGCAAATTGTGTACTGTCTCCAGCATGTTTTGTGATGTGCCTTTGGCAGTGTTCTTGGTTCAGTTACAATTTTCAGAGTTAAATAACGTGTAGAGGATCTCTTTGAAAAATTTAAGGCAATGAGCTGAAAACTTTCAATCTGGATGTTTGTGTCATTTGTATTACTAGCAAAAAATGTTCACAAAACAGCATTATCCTAAACACTTTATAATATTTTAAATATGCTGACAATAAATTAGGTTAGTGTGTAATGAAAAATGCTATTCCGTGTGAGCTATATTAAATTGCATGTATAACATCAGGTAACTGGATTTAGTATTGTTTTATACATCTTTACTAACTACTATAAACTGGCCACAAACCTGATGATGATGGTTGTAGAACTTACTGCGACTGATCTGAGCTGGTTTAAACATGTTACAAGTGATAGGATATATCTGCTCAGTCTAAGAAAATGCACAGACAAATTATGTGATAAATTAGTTAAACAGAAAATAGTGATGTCAAAAGCACCTGTACGGCGCGAATTTCTTTCATGCTTTTCATGCTTGCCACATTAAGATAAGGGCACCCAATGCAGAAGTGTACATTGGTGCATGACAAGTGCTGTTATGATGAGTACCTGAGCACTTACCGGTAATAGGTATAGTAGAGTCAGATTTTACCATTAATATAAATATAAGTGTGTACCTGTTTCCCCCCCCCCCCATTTTTTATTTTTTTAGATGTTGTTGGTTTTTAAAGTAGTTTGTCTCTGCTGACATTTCAAATTTTGCAGTCTTTGAAAGCTGGATTAGACATTATACAAGCTGGGATAATGCAAGCCTTAACATTTGAATAGATGATATGTAAATCACTGCACTTCTGTCTGGTCTGATTTGGGATAGTTACATCATATTGTATAACTTCGTTTCTGTTTGTAACATGTGTTGCCTTTTTTAATGGATTAAGTAGTTAAACACATCTGTGTATGGCATAGCAAGGATGTACGTTATTGTACATTCCTAACATCATTGTTGCATCAGTTTATATCAGGGCTTGAAGTGGGGGTATATGCAGAGATATGCCATGCCATCACTTCTCCCACTGATTATACTGAAATACTATACGTCTCCATTCACTTCTATTTTTTTTTTTTTTTATTCCATACTGCCACTTCTAAATGTCCACATTGAACACAGGTTTATATAGTATAAAAGATGTTTTCCATTAATAGACATTCAAATTGAACAGAATGTCTGCATTGAATATCTTACATTTTTTCATATTGGTTATTTTATTGCATATTTTTTAACATACCTTATTTCTCTTATTTTACTGACATTATTAGGTACTTAGAATACATTGTAAAGGTTTGACTATAGAAAACACATGCATGGTTAATATTAGGGCTCATTGCAAGTCACACACTATAAATGCAACTTAACTGAAACTTCTTTGTCTTCTTTGCTTAGATGCTTAAACAGAGTGTACCAGAGATTTATTAAGATATTAACAACATTAGTAGATGTTTTACCATAAATACCATGGTTCATATTATTTTGAAACAAGCATGTATATGTAAAACAATATACTGTATTTCTATCTGATGCTTTATGTCACAGGACAATAAAGACAGTTGCTTATATTGTGCACTAGTAAAATATTCTAGAAATCAATGGTTTCGGGATGTAAAAGTAATGCTATATAGGTGTGCACCAAATGATGTGCTTATGGCTTTTGTTGTTTCAAACTATTCACCCAAATTGCAAAGTAGCCTATTGCTTTTCTCGATGGACACCTGGTCCTTTTTCTCTGCTACAATATCTTTGCATTTCTGTGTTCCTTTTTAACCTTAACAACTTAAATGGCTAAAATACAGCAAGATGTGTCTGCTTTCTACGTATGCTTCACCTTGGCTGACAGCCTTTATTTTGTGTTTCCGTTCAATGCAAAATAACATGATCAAGGTTTCCAGTAACTGCAGGTATTTATTGGATGCTGAATGTGGCAATTCATGTGTATTGTAAAGACTGCAGTTCACCTTGTAAAACAAGGCATGCGTTCTCTTACTGATTGTCGCCTTTTTTTTCTCCGGCTCTCTTGTTTTCCACCCACCCGCGTGGAGCTCTTTCAGCAATTCAAAGTCATTTTGTTCAAGAACCTGCTTGCACAGCTGCAGTGAAAGTATGCAAAAATAACAGTGTGGAAACAAGTTATGATTAGGAAGACATTATTTTCACTGTGAAAATAATAGAACAATCAAGTTTCACCGACAGATAAATATGCATGAGCATGGTTGTTGACACTATACAGTATTCAGTAATTTACAGGAGTCTACCATTATAGCTTCATCTGCTCATTATAGGACATTCAAAATATGTCATGGTTTGTTTTTGTTTTTTTATGTATAATAATTAGAGCTCTTGTCAGCTACCTATGACATTGTGTTGTCCCAAGTCAAAAATATATGTGCATGTGACATAACACCTAGTATATATTCATAGACAAAAGTCTGCCACTTCTCTGCACTAATTTGTCTTAAGGTGGCCATCCACAGGCAGATTTTTAGGCAAAAAAAAACAATCAACTATGAACTTTTGTTTACCTACGAATATCCCCGATAATAAGCCCGACCCAGATAATAAGCCCTACCCTGATAATAAGCCCTACCCTAATTTTTGTAAAACCGTCCAAAATAAGTCCTACCCTGAAAATAAGCCCTATCCAAAAATAACCCCTAGTGAATTCCCCAGTACTGGGGTGCATGATGGGGTTAAAAGCAGGACTGGGGGGCATGATGGGGATAAAAGCAGGACTGGGGGGCATGATGGGGATAAAAGCAGGACTGGGGGGCATGATGGGGATAAAAGCAGGACTGGGGGCATGATGGGGATAAAAGCATAAACAAAACATAAACAAAAGGGGGCGCCCAATAGTGTAAATTCCTTTTTTTAATAAAAATAAAACTTTCAGTGCTAGTGCTGGACACTATTTTGAAGTTTTTGTTTATTTTGTTTGACTGAGGCCAGTTGTACCCTACTATCTGGAGTTGGTGTCATATCTTTGCTGTAATAAAATTGCAATTCATGTGCTCTTATGCTTCAGTGGGAAATGATTTTAACTTTGAAGACAAGTTTAAATTCAGTCTTTGCACTTAAAATGTCAGTGATTTTCTGTTTATAATCTTGATATTTTAATACTCTATCCGCCATTTCTGGTACTTTCTTTTCTTCTTGCTGTGTCCTCTCTTTCAGTGGGCACATATATTTACAACGCAAATAAGGCAAGAACTGATGTTGGATCTTTACAATTATGTAATTGGATGGGAAGGGGGACCTTACATTCTATAGGTGATTGATAAATAGGTGAAATTACACATACACTAGGGACAAATTAGTAATCTGTCAATTAACCTAACAGTATGTTTGTTGGGGTGTGGGAGGAAACTGGAGCACCCAGAGGAAACAGGGAGAACATACAACAGATAAGCAGCACAAAACAAAAGTAGAATCGTGTAAAACTGCAAATAGTCACCCCCTCTGGATTTATCCACCTTTATAGTCACAAACAGCTGCTTGTATAAGTGCCTATCAGGTGGTCATTTCCTGGGTAGTTTCCTTCAGGGTATTTCCTTTTCTAGATGGTCCGCCCCTCCTGGAAGTATATAAAAAAAAAATAAGAGATGACAGAATAGTGTACCACCGCTTGGTACTTCAAATCTGTGGTAGAGGAGCAGGTGCTGACGAGGGGCAGGATTTCGAAATGAGAAAAAATCCTGCCCCCCAAGCATACCACAGATTTGACACAGGGTGACTATTTGCAGTATTACACTATTCTACTTTTGTTTTGTGCTGCTTATTGGCATCGGTGGAGGACGAGGAGAACACTGGAGAGGTTGATCATCATGTATACCTGATATGTCTGATTCTAAGTCATTCTCCTGTAAGTGCAGTATACGAAGGGATAGGAATATATGTATAGTGGTAACATACTATTGGGCACTTTTCTTTGTTTTTTTTTCCCACATGTCGTTTGGAACGGCTACACAGCGATAGATCCATTTGATGGAACGTCTCGGACTGTGAACATACCACATTTGGACTTACCACTTTGGAACTTTTTCTTAGGAACTCTCGGGTAGAATTCTTAAGCTGAAGAACCTGATTGAACCAGATTCAGGACATCCAGGGCCAAACACAGAGCTCCAGTGTCGGGAAGTCGAAGTCACTGAAGGGGTTGCGTCTGGGCATGGTGGTAAAGCTGCAAATACATAAAAAATTGGGAATGTTGTAGATGGAACATGGATTGCAGGGAGTGGAACGTAAGGAGCTTACCACCAGCTTACATCTCGTATAGAGAGGATTTCTTTTTGTTTCCACGAGAGAAATGTTGCATTGGCTAAACTTGGTGTAAATTCAGGAATACACCAACTGGGGGCATAGAGGGAGTGGTGGGCCCAGACAGCGATATGGAGCCATGCTCGGTAGGTGGTAGCAAAGAGAACATTTGAGAGAATATACGGGGGAATTAGAGCGCGGGGGCAGAGGAGCAATGCAGCCAGTGAGAACGGACAGAAGAGGGCCTCCTTAAGGCTCACAATAAGATGTATTTAAAAGCTAAGTCCTAATGAACATGCTGATTCAAGCATACACACATGACTTATTGGCTTGGGATTTGTTTCCTTTTGACATCTTGATGTTGTTGGTCTTGCATATTGGGAACTCCAAAAAATCCGGTCAGATGCTGTTTTGCATAATTTAACAGCATTGTTGGACCATACATGATGTCTACTCTTTTTGTCGTCTATTTTGTGATCAGCACAATAGTCTGGTACCCACCACTATTTTGTTAAAAGATCAGTTATAGTTAATTAGTAATTTTGCTTGTCTCTTGCTTCTATATGACTTTTATTATGTAAGATGACACCCTACTACACAGTACTGCAGTAACCATGTTATGAGAGGTAGACACAGCTATAATTCATCACCAGAATAGTCATAAACCTAGCTACTATTTTTATCTGATGCATATTAATTTTAGTTATTTATTTATTGTTAAGGTAAAATATTAATTGTGTGCACCCTATATTTAGATAGCTACACACTACATAATATTCGGGCCAAATGGCATATAATTGAAGAAACATTTGAGTCTGATTATTTGATTGTGTAGAATTTGTTTTGTCTTATGCACACTATATAGCTTCAGGTCAATGGTTCATGCTGTTTTACTGTGTTCTTATATCATAAATAAACATTTCATCAAATTCAGAACACTTTCTAAATGAATAGCTTGAAGAAATTGGTTTTCTTTGGAGGCAATAAAACCTTGATATCTGATCTTCAGTGTAACAATTACACTGTTGTAATACAAACTTGATTTTTTTTTTATCCAACCAGCATCGTCAGCCAGTGGATTATCAGTCATTTAATGTTGTAACCTTTTTGAAAATGTGACTTTTATATCTCAAGGCTATGTCCTGGCTTTTACTAACTGTTTATATTTCACATGTGATGATAAAAAAACCATTCTCTGTCTTACTCACATTAGTGCTACCATTCTGTGTGCCTGCTTTTCAAATACAGTATATATGTTAATATGGAGCTTATTTGGAGATGATACTGATGCAAAATGCTATACTCTGCAAAATGTTTATCTTCTACTTGATTTTAATGGAAAAACAGTGTTTTAAAAATGGTGGCCGCTAGAACCATATAAAACTAGCATTTTCTTTTTTTGCTTTTTTTCTTCTGACGTTGGCTTAACAGCCACATGAATATTCAATGTGATTTAAAATGTTCTGTTCCTGTGTTCATCTGGGGTGAGACGATGGACATGGGATTACTTACATAAATGTTTGCCATTTAGAGTGATGTATTCTGAAATGTGTACTTTGTCCCCTACCTTAATGTTTACATTTATTTTTAGGAGACCAAACTTTAAGGATATGGGATGTCAAGACACCAGTATCTAAACTAGTCATCCCGGCTCATCATGCAGAGATATTAAGTTGTGATTGGTGCAAATATGACCAGGTAATTTATGCATATGTAAATTTTGTTCAAATTTATCCCCTTCTGTAAAATGCACAGTGCAATTCCCATAATCTGCTAAAGTTGTAATCACAAATGGCAGAATGTCAGTGGGGATGGACCATGTCAAGTACTGTTACTATGTATGTTTATTTAACAGGCATTATATAGTTATTTTTACCAATTTTATATATATATATATGTGTGTGTGTGTATGTATGTGTATATATATATATATATATATATATATATATATATATATATATATATATATATATATAGCAAAATCCCAGTTCTCCAAGCATGCAGAACCCTGAGCCAGCACTCAATCATCATCCACAAAATTGACTTCCAATAGCTCATTTTATTCAAGAGTTAAACACAATAGAGCTGGAGTCCCATATTTGGTTCCATCAAAGTGCTTAAAGACATAAAAGTGCAGAGTGAAAAAAAGTGCATATGCTCAAACAAGGTGCTTGATAGCAGCAAAGTAGATTATATGACAAGCTGCACTACAAATGCAAAAAAGCTAAAAAATAGTCCAGGCCAAGAGAGCACATCATAACAGTACAAAAAAATCTCCAATGTCCTTCCAATACTTGCTACTCCTGTAAGCCCATGGATCAATGTAGTATCNTTAGCAGCATGTCCGGTGTCCTGAGTGCCGTAGCCAACAGCTGTTTCGGTCCCAGTGTCTATGGACCATCATCAGGGCTGCATCCCCCACCGATAGTATAACAGACTAAAATGACAAAGCAGTATAAATAGTCTAGCCATAACCGGCTACATACCATTCAGCTGTGTCCTCCCGTTTATATATATATATATATATATATATATATATAAATAATATACATTTTTTGTATCCATATGCCCATAATTACCATATCCATAATATCCATACATAATAACCCATATCCATATATCTTTTCTAATTCCTATTATTTGCCATAGTTACTTTTTTCCAATTGCAACTGACAATCTTAGCTTACATTTCTTACATCTCTGCTTCCTTTCCTTATATTGATTAATACATAAATTGTAAATCCCCACTCACTATTGCTATATAAAACAAAGCAGTGTATCCTTTGCTGTTAATCAATTATACGGTCCCTGACTCATAATCATTTAGCTATGGGTCATTTTACCCCTTTATCAACAAGCACACTACACAGAATTCAGTGACTTAGCTTCTAGTTGATGAACCATGGTATGGCTCTAAAATTTCAAGTTAACTCCTATCTATCTAAACACTCTGTTACTGTTACTCAAACTAACTTGATAAAAGAAGCATAGCCATAATTTCTAAGAAGCGGCTATTGAGTTTTAGAGTGACCTTTACTTTGCTGTCTCGAGGGAAAGTTTATTATTAAAAACTGATTTAAATTACGTTTTGGCAAAATGTTAGGTAGAAAATGCAATATTTGCTCGCATAGTTAAGAACCATTCTGTATTAATACGTTGATATTTAATAAAAACAAGGTATGGTGTGGTTTAGATTTTGTTTCTTATTTAAAGAACCCAGGGGCTACTTATATCAATAATTCATCTGTCAAGCCTGGTGGAAGTGATGGACTGATGTGGAAATGATTAACATTTACAATTACACTGCATACTTTTAATTATAGACTCCATGACAATCCCTAGAGTTCTGTATGGAGAACACAATTTTTTCTTTCAAAATACTGTATGTTGTTTCAATTCTCCTATGTCATGTTTTCATACTACTTTTTATATCTGATTAAAATATACATAATATGTAATCTAAACTGTAGGCGTTTTTCTTTAATTACTAAATTAAGGACATTGTTTACATTTAATTAGTAATTGATAATAAATATAAGAATACCCGTTTTGCTCCTTTGACCTTAGCTTTCAATCCTTAGTAGGCCATCCATTTTGTGACCACATGCAGTAAATACAGGAAATTAAGAAAATAATTCCTCATGTTTTTCTGTCAATTTATAATTTTCTATTACAAGTATATTTTCATATAGTTCTATTAAAATAATTTTGATAAAAACTATGGGCCACACATATCTGATATTCAACGTTAAAATGTATACCCTGTCCTTAATTACAATGTATACAGTGCTTAAGCTTAGCACACCCTCACTCTACTATCTACATACCTCCCCTATCCCACATAGTGAAAGTGTCATTCCCATTATCCGACCTATTGGAACTGTCTTCCTGGATGGAACTTTGAATTTAGAGTATTCATCCCGGAATGTTTTTTTTTTCCCTAAAAAAAAAGGGGGGCTGATTCAATCCGGCGCGGTTTTTCCCATCTCTTACTATAGTTAGTTGATCGTGTCTTTTTATATGCGGCTCTATAAGCGGCGAGCTAAAAAGACTCAAATTTTCTATCTTACACTGTTTGCGTAAAAGAGAAATACAGTAATTTGCACGAAGAAGATTGAATCAGCCATAACATGTCAAGTAATGCCCCCTTTTGGACACACTCCTAGAGGGAATAACATTAATGAAAAATAATAGAGATGGGAATGGAGGTAGCTGTAGTATAGATGAATAGTTGTCATATACTGTTATTTCCCTTTCAGTTCCCTTTATAGTACATTCTGTAATTTGCGTTCTCACTGTGACTGAAGAGTTGTTGTGATTTATAAGAAAAAAAAAAACCTTCCTATGGTAATTCATATATCAGACTGAATGTTTTTTTTGTCTAGCTCATACACTATCATATAAAAGGGCAAGTGTGCATTGTCATGTAAAACTGCTTTTTCTCAGAGTTATGACAGCAATCCCATTTTTCATCATAACAACCTCATATTTTGCGCTCTTCTTCACAGATGGCTGCTTCTTTCAATAGTTTTAGCTAATAAAATTATTTCACTTGATGGTCAGTTGCAGTTTTACGCCAACCGTTAATTCATTTTCATGTTAAGGTCTTACTTTTCCAACTTATTACTCTTATCCTTACACGACACAGGACCCATGTTTCTGTGATCAAGGTCAGCAAACAATCTGTAGTAGATTCCCTGTATGGACTCAATGTTTTAGGTCAATAGGATTACCGTCCAGGATATTAAATTATAGGCTCTGTCTATCATGAATTCTTTCAGTCAGCAATAACATATAATATGAAACATGATAATTGAACACTAATTAAAAAAGACATTGCTATATTAAAATGAGAAATTAACAATTCCTTTATGTTATGATATGAATGTGCAGATGATGCATTAAATTATCTTAAAGTCTGCTTGCTAATGAAATTATACAGCCTTTTCATGCTTTATCACTGTCATGCTCCTATTTATGCCTTCACACTTACAAGTTTGAATTTGGCCTTAATATATTCAGATCAACGCTGCTCATGGCTGACATTTCATATTCAATTTATTACAAACAATATTTTGCAGAAGCTGTCTGCTTCTTTTTTATTCATGTTCTTAAATCGATAATAAGATACATTTTAAATGTTTTTTATGCTGACTTGAGCTTTTGGGTTTTTTATATAGATTGGAACCACTAGATGACTTTTTCTAGCAGAAAAATATTTATTTATATACATGCTAATTAGACAATCAAAATGTAACCGGATGAGGGCTCATGATGTACAGTTCTGTTCTGCACCCTATATATTGTATAAGAGAAAGAGCTTTATAGTTTGGTATATTGATTCTAGATTGCTGAGTATTATGCATGTTTAAGCTTACTTTGTACGCCTTCTCAAACCATATGCATGACATAAACAAAAAATAAAAAACCCTTATCAACAATTACCTAACCAAAGGTAAAATAAGCAACCATGGAATAGCAATAGTGTATGAAATACATAATATTGGACACAGACTTCCTTCCATGTGAGGATAGTGGTCTCAACACACACACACGCTTGTGCATCACATGGCTCAGCGATAGCGTACCACTGATGTGTGTCAAAGCTTCGCTTGCATTGACTAAAGCTGGCCACACATGGGAACGACTTCGTTCCCGTGGATAATCAGCGACAAACGGGAACGATGTTCCAGGCCATCCACGGGAACGATGTCGTTCCCATGTTGGCCTATGGGGTTTAAACAAAATCACCTAAAAAAAAAAGAAATAAATTAAATTAAAATACTCTCACCTGTCAGATGTCTTTGCTGGGCACCTTCTCCTGTGCGGCGGCGTCTCTTTACTGCACGGAGAGGATGCTGTATATGCTTGGCGGTGTCACGTGTATACAGCGTCCTCTCCGTGCAGGAGAGAGACGCCGCCGCACAGGAGAAGGTGCTGGGCACCGCTGCGGTGCCCAGCGAAGACATCTGACAGGTGAGACTATTTTAATTTAGTTTATATCTTTTTTTTAGGTATTTTTTAGGTATTTTTTTAATAAACAAACGAACATCGGAGATCAATCGGGAAATCCGATTGATCACGATGTTCGTTTGTTTAGGTTCCCCGGCGTTTAGTTGCCGTTGGGAACTTTCGGTCGTGGCCATACACGGGCCGAATTTTGTTCCGAGCTCACGATATTCGTGAGCTCAGAACGAAATTCGGCCCGTGTGTGGCCAGCTTTAAGTCTGGATCTGGTTCAAGTCCTCATATGAAAATTACATATTGTCAGGGCCGTCAAGAGAGGGGGGAGGGGGTACTCTTTACCCGGGCCCGGAGCTGACTGGGGGCCCATGATTGAGATTGATGGTTTTTGGAGTTGTATTTATTTATTTTTAACTGTTTACTGAGTGTGATCTGCAGTGAGAGCTGCTCTTGTGTATAAGACAGAGAAGCCTGTAGCCCGTCACTGTACTGAAACATGACCTTAACAATTTACAATGTATCCTGCTTGAACAAATTCCTCCCCATGAAAGGTAAACACACATATATTGTGCTTCTGCATCTGTAGGTCTAGTGCTTTAAACCTAATAGGAATAAATTCAAGGGAAAACAGGCATGCCCCCAATGGTGTGAAAACATGGATGATAATGGTGCTGTTGCATAGCGGCGGAAAAAATAGTGCTTATTAAATATGAGGGGGCCCCAGGAAGTTCCTGTACCGGGGCCCAGAATTTATCTTTGCGGCCCTGCATATTGTATAAATTATAATGTTATAATGTAGGTTTTGCAACATCTTGAAGGACCAGTACCCCAGAATCAGGTTTTGTTTAATCAGTTTTTGCCTTCTGTTCATGTGTGTTCAAAAGGAGATGGTACAATGTATGGTATAGGTCTTCTAACAGACTGCATATCCATACTTCTCTATGAGCTGCCATCATTGGAGGGGTTAACAGTTTTTTGGTCAGTGCATTTATAAAGTAAGTCTCTGATAGCGACTTACAACATGTTGGCAATATGGGTGATAAAACTTTTAAATTCAATAAATTAGAATATTATATTGTGCATCTTTTACTTCGATGTGTGTTTGAATGTGTATGTACTTAGTATGTTGCAAAAATGCTGTTGCTTGTGAAGTATTTTCTTTATTGTATTTCTCCTAATGACTAGTTCCTGTGGGTAATTAGAATGCTGCTTCCCATGACTTTACGTAAAGCTTTAATTTTATTCGTCAGTGTTTTATTGTAATTAATTTGTTTATACTGCAATTTTAAATACCTTGAAGACAATGAACAGCTTTAGCTCTTGGCAAGGCCTTCATCTTCCTAGGCAAAGAAGCAGGTTTGGAATTTAGTGAGCTTGTCTGAGGAGGTGAATCCTAAAAGGGTTGTATTAGTTAGTCAGGAAGGTTAATGCTGAAATTGGGTGCCACCCATGAGAAGTCCTTTATCCTTGAATAATGGCATTTATTAGGAATAGAGGAAATTTGTGGATCCTGTTAGATGCTACATGTAATAAAGAGCGTGGGGAAAATTGGTAATCGGGGAAGTCTAATGCAGAAAGCATTGCACTAATCCATGTGAGAGAATGAGTATACAAATGAGAATTTTTGTGTGAGATATGTAGATATTGCAGAAATACTTTTTTTTAGATGCTTACGATTTAATTTAGATACAGATTATTTGAGGGGCTCAAGGGACAGATAACAGCTAGGTAGAGTGGGATTGTTTCAGTGTGTCAGCAGAAATAGAGAAATAAGGTCAGTACCTTGTATTGGTGGATGTATATTATTCTATTATTTAGTTGGCCCATGAATACTAAATACTCAAACTATTGGACCGCTTTAATACTACTGCAATTCCTGTGTTTGAATAACCAAATGCAGTACTTGTGGTTCTACTTGTGGTTCTACTAATGTGAAAATCGCATTGTTGACCCCGTCCCCTGCATACTATCCGTATGCACACAAACTCTTCCTGCTCCATACTAAAACGCTACTGAGTTCTGGACCCCATGGATGCACACTCTATCTTGTGTAAGTTTTCTGCACCTAGGGTGTGGAAAAAAGGCTTTTTACACAGTCTCGATCTGGTCCAGTGTTATTAATTGTCCAAGGAAAGTGTTTCAGATGGAAAAAAGCTATTAAGTGAGAAACATTGGGTAGAACTGTGAATGTGCAGTTGTCCATTTGCACCGTCCCATCCATAACTGGAGGCATAACTGAAGTGACATTCATCATTACAAGGTGCTGCAGGAGAGACAGTGTCTGATTCTGTGAGTCGTGTGTCTGTTATTGCAGGAAGAGATCACAAATGGAGATTTATTACATATAGAGAGTTCATGTGAAAGTTCTGCCTATACTAAACTGTGATAGTATATGATAAAAGAAATGCATGTAGAGCAATAAATACTTAGTAGTTTATATTGTATGACTGTAGAAAATTAAGGGACATAGATAAATATGAACAAAATTCAATACTAAATTAACAATTAATAGGCATCATTGTATTCAAAGTCTCCAACAGGCTGTTCACAGATTTTCACCTCTTCATTTGTCACCTCTTGTTTAGCTCTTAACAGTACAACTTACTACAATACATACCGCGTTCACACAGACTACCCTGGTAAATCTGTTTTAAATGAGAAGGGTTTTCAGCTGTGGATCTGAATTACCCTGGTAATTAAACCTGTTCACAGTGCTGAATAACCCTGGTAATTCACAAACTACACTGGTAATTCACAAACTACCCTGTTCACACAGAACCAGGATAGTTAGTAGTAATTTTAGCACCGTTCACACAGAGCACACTACCCTGATAGTTCATTTAACCCGGGAAATTGGCTGATTTACCCGGGTAATAGCCTTCTGTGTGAACGGAGTCACTCCGTCACTCACTTGCACTCACCTCACTTAGTAGGCGTCATAAAACAGCCTATTTGACATCCTGGTCTAAATTTACTAAGCTGGGAGATTGAAAAGTTGGGATGTTGTGGGCCCAGGTGCAAAAATATTTTTTTGGCCCCCTTCCCATTAGAGGCTTGGACGTGCTCTTTTCCCAAAATCTCGCTTGGTATATTGGTATGTGCCCGTGGTGTGCGCACGTGAGGTATGGGGTATTTACAGCCAGCACCACTTGACTCTCTATTGCACAGTTGTTATGCTCAGCTGTCTGCAACAGAGTTTCAGGGACAGTGTCCCTGCGTTCCCAGGGAACAACTGCAGCACCTGCAGCCTGGGAGCCACATGAGTCCTGGGAACCCCATGGCCCCTGGATCCTCATGGGCCCCGGTGCCTTGCACCTGCTGCACCAATGGTAGTTATGCCTCTGAATCACCCACATTCTCCAGTATGTAAAATGAAGAGAGCTTGAATCTGATTAGTTGCTAGGGCAACATCCCCACTTTTCAGTTTCCCTGTAAATTTGGGCCCCATGTTCATTGACTAAGTAAAGTCATGTTACCAGCGTCTAAATAAAATTATATTGATGCCAATTAAAAATTCTTAAACAACAGACAGTTAAGAGGGTGAACAAACAAATTCTCTATATTTAAAAATATATATTTCTCTGTCATCCAATTGGGGGACACTGCAGATACCATTGGGTTAGTAGGTGGACTCTGGAGTCAGGGCACTTTAAGAATAAAAGTGTTACTGGTCTGCTCCTCCCCTACTAAGCCCCCCCCCTCCAGGAAACAGACCAGTTTTTTTCAAGTGCCCTTAGGAGTCGGGCATATGTTGTGGGGCTCCTGCCCCAGGNTTTTATTTCATTGTTTTATTTCATTTTTCTCCTTTTAATTCTTTTTACTGTCGCGGCCCCGCTATTAGCACTGCTCAGGGACGCCTCCCCAGGGGTGGATAGTCTCCGGCCTTCCTCCACCCTGGGTCCCTGAGCTGGGGATGAGGACCCAGTCATGGCCGACCTCCCCCAGATGCTGTGCTGCCAGTTCACACAGGAGGTGTGAATAGGAGGAGTAAGGAGTATTAGCGGTGACCACCATTAGCGCCGCTCAGGGACGCCTCCCCAGGGGTGGATAGTCTCCGGCCTTCCTCCACCCTGGGTCCCTGAGCCGGGGATGAGGACCCAGTCATGGCCGACCTCCCCCGGGGCTGTGGTCATGGTCCCCTCCTCCAGCTGAGAAGGTCTGTCTGGACAGAGAACACTCAGCAGGGGACCCCAGCCACAGGTGTTCTCCAGCTCCAGGGACAGCACTGTGGCTGCAGCCTCTCCCCCTCTCCCAGGACTGTGAAGCAGCCATTGCAGGGAGACAGGCTGAGGAGAGGAGCTCCAGCATGGGTGAGTGGAGGGGAGGGACTCTCCTTCTCTGTGGAGCTCTCCCTCCCCCATCATTGTGGCGGAAATTCTGTTGCCACTAGATGTGTATTCATATACAGCTTTTCCTACTGCGCCTCTGCTGTGTTTCTCCTGTTATATATAGCCTATTATATACTATGTATACTATACTATAGACCAGGGGTGTCAAACTCAAATTCATCGGGGGCCGCATCAGCAGTTTGGTCCCCATCAAAGGGCCTTGTGTTTGACACCCCTGCTATAGACTATTGTATACTATGTAAGGCATTGCTGGGTGAGTGAGATTTATCCCCTCATCACCACCAGATATGTGAAAAATAAATTTGGTCCAGCAGCAATAGAGTTAAAGCCTCGCAGTGCAGAGACACCAGGTGTGATTAGCAACATTGTAATGACCGCAGCTGAGCCTGAGCCCAGCACTGACTGAAACTCTGAGTAAAGCTCCGCCCTATCTTATCCCTGGACAATGCTTGTCTTGTGGATAGACAGAGAGCAGGAGTGTGGACCCATACCAGCTCACCTCACTCCAGCCAGATAGAACTATAGCCCCAGGCCTCCCTGTGACAGAAGGCCCACACATACAGCTTCATCTTCATGCATGCATAATTGTCAGACATCCACTCACACACACAGTGACGTAAGTGGCGTAGCTAAGATACTTTGCATGTGTTTTATACACATGTGATGTCCCAGAGATCGGCAGCCATTCACCTGAACCTTGCCTGCAGCAGCAAGTATCAGCTAGGCAATATGCGACCGCAGGAGTGCTCATCACATAATCGCACCCAGTATCAAGGTATCTGGCCAGTATTAGTTTGAGTCTTGGAGCTGTGTTGATGGGGCTATCTTCCAGCTGGTGTTTCACTTTTTCAAACTGCTGTTTTTGTTTTTCCCTTTGCCACCCTGTGNTGTCCCTAGTTCTGGGTGGAGAAACATCTTCTTGCAATAGGGAGTGTAGTTGCTTGGTGATTGGCTTTTGTGTCTAGTGGCACTAGTGTCAGCAGTTCCTATTTGGAACCCCTTGCTATTGCGGACTTGTCATGTCCTTTTGTGGGATCCAACAGTTCAATATGCAAGCTATGCAAGCAAGGTGGTACTGTCTGCACCACTCCATAGTTTTGGAT
>JABWIB010002403.1:15336-36241 GCA_016617825.1 Platyplectrum ornatum | reverse complement strand
TGTGTGTGTGTGTGTGTGTATATGCCAAATTTTGCAAGCCAGCCCCTGCACATGAATTTCACTGTTACAAAGGTTTAGAGTTAACTTAGACACAGCTGCACACACTGCTACTTTTGCATTACAAGCACTCTGGGTATCAACCCTAAGTCCAAGTACACATTGACATACCCAGACTTATTGATCCTGAGAAAGTTTATCTGCCCTTGCTCCATATAAAGTTGGGTCTTGCAAAGAACTTAAAAAAAAAAACACTGGATGAAAGTGGGCTCACAGCTGCATGGTAGGCTCTAATATCATCATAATAATATTATTATTAGTAAAAAATAAATCTCCTCACTGCCTTGCTTTTAAGCAAAAGAAGTTAAGNTAGGATTTTACATGTGTTTCACCAGGTGGGATAGTGGTCTTCTCCATGCATAGGTGAATCTACATATTGCAGACAACACACACTTACTAAAACAACTGAATGATGGAATAATATGGATCCGTCCAGTGTTATTATGATATAGAAAATACAAGTTAGTTATAGTTATGTTTCACTTATTTCCACNTATACCCCTTTCATCCTAAAAATGGGAAACAGTTGAATTAGTTGGTTCTTGCTGNTAAGTAATTCCTATATATATCAACTTTCTTGATTCAGTATTGCTAAACTATTATAAGACCTATTTTGTTTCCTTATTT
This sequence comes from Platyplectrum ornatum, assembly GCA_016617825.1. Taxonomy (NCBI): domain Eukaryota; kingdom Metazoa; phylum Chordata; class Amphibia; order Anura; family Limnodynastidae; genus Platyplectrum; species Platyplectrum ornatum. The sequence continues at coordinate 35,557 of JABWIB010002403.1, read as the reverse complement.
CTTCTTTTATTTTCTATTTCATAATAATAATTCGTTATGTTTTATATCACTAATATTAAATGAATGCTCATGTGTTATTACCAAAATCAAAATCAAAATAAGTTGGGCAAATGCTATTGAACAACATTAAAAATATTAGCAGCTTGTTTACTTTACCTTACGTCAAAGCATTTTGACTTTAATGTCCCTTATCTTGTTAGATCNAAGTGTGGATAGTTTTAGGAGCCATTCGCTACCATTTACTGGGTCAATAAAATGCACTTTTCATTAAATTGATGATGTATATTTTACTGAGGAAAATACCTCTAAAACTTGCTGTACGTTAAAATATTATAACTCTCCTCTGCAATCAACAATGACAATATGGTAAGTGGTGCCATGAAAGGAAAATCTAACACAATATAACTGCTCTTAGTATTGTATCACTTTATTCNTTCATCCAATGATAGGTGTGAAATGTGCATCCATGATTTGATTTGGATATCACTTGGATATCTGGCCTCTAACACCAGTTCTGTTAAGAGCTAAAATATACACAAGTACATCTTGAGAACCTCAGTCTATAGCAGCATATTTGATATAAAGAGGAAAGTGCGTGTATGTCTTAAAAGAGCAAAAACTCGCTGCTGGACATTATAATTAACCATATACTTTATATAAACCAATTAATTCTAAAAGTATATATATATATATATATATATATGTAACTTTCATACAACCTTGATGGGAGTGGGTTGGGTATTTAAATGTATATATAATTTAAATTTATTTATGGAAAAAGACATCTTCAATTGTTCAAATTTCCAACCCACTCACTCTAGGTGAATTGACAATGTCAAATTTATGTGTAAGTCTCAATTATGAAAATTAGAGGCTTTTCCTTGCAGAGAAATACTCAAGCCATATGACAAAAATAGCTTTCCAAATGTATGAGGCTGGATTAAAAAGTAGTGCCTTGATGGCTATAACTTTTTTATTTGTACATTTTTGTACATTTTTGTATCCTCTATGTAATGCACAATTCACTTTTCAACATAGTCCCCATCCCTTTCCATACCAAGTCGGGCAAACACGTAAGAGAAGAAAGCTTGTGGTTGTGGTTGACACCAGGGTATATATTTACTAATCGGTGAGATTGCAGTGAAATTGAAAAGTGGTGATGTTGCCCATAGCAACCAATCAGATTCGAGCTCACATTCTCCAGTATGCAAAATGAAACTGAGAGCTTGAATCTGATTGTTTGCTATGGCCAACTTCACCACTTCAAATCTCNCTGCAACCTCACGGCNTAGTAAATATACCCCAGGACAGAATGTCAGCTTTCACTTTGTTATTAGAGTTGAAGTGTTGATCCATAAGGTACTCTTTCATCTTTGGGAAGAGGTTAAAACCGCAGTAAGCAAAGGAAGGTCAGTGAGGTCAACAGGCATACTAGGACCCCCCTACACAAAGAAGTATGGCCATGACCGCTAAACAGCAGGAATTAAGGGACAACCTCCACAGAGTAAATAGAACCCAGCCATGGGTTCTAGGGTTTAAAGAGCGATCCAATCCCTCAATAAGGGGGCTCCACAGCCTTCCACTTCTAGGAAATGATCACCTGAGCCAGGCAAAAAAAAGGGTATACATGGATGTCCATACTATCTACCAAGGAAAGCCCAAAGCAATTATTTGGGTCTATTGGAAGGGATATTATGTGTCCAAACTGCCACCCAAAGCTGAAACACCAAAAGACAATCCCACAAAAGATTCCAGAATGTCCCCACGAGTCCCCATATTTAGGGCACCTACCCGCTCCCCATCCTGACCATCTTCTGTGGGATCAGATACACCCTACTGTATGTAAAACATAAATGGGAATTTGCATGCGGAAGAAGTAGTTTGCCTGTCACACTTCCTGTATCTCAGTGAGACAGGATGAGGGTCGCACGAATACTCCCTTTCTCTAACATCCCCTTTCCTTCCCTCCTTTCTTTCCTGCCCTCCCCACAAGAGGAAGTGTAGCAAAGGAGTAACATAAAGAAAGGTAAGAAGGTCAATCTCTCTTTCTATATATGTATTTATTTATTTATCTATTTTTATATTTTATATCTATCTATACATATTTATATCTACATTTCCCTTATCTCTATGTGGTTTCTGTTTCATTCTCACTGAGTAGTTTTAATGATTTCAACTCAACCGTAGAAGCTTAAACTGATTTTGTTAAAGCTATTTACATGTAAAATCTAATGAAGAGCTTAAGTGGAGAATGAAATGTTATAAAATAGAATTAAGATTATGTTGTGCTAATGGGTAATGTTATTATGTGCCTCACATTATGTTAATTTAATGAAAAATGAAAAAATAGACTTAGACATTCTATTTATTGATTGCAAATGGCCTTCCTACAGCTGTCAATCAACTGGAAGAAATGCTAGAACAAATTCTAATGACATTTCGATAGTTTTACCACAACCTGATTCATTTAATCTTTCACCTTAATACACAGTGAAGGCATGTATAGCCGCACCTTCAGTTATTACTGAATGCCTTCCATTTAACATGCTCTTCGATTGGAGAAAAAGTTCCTGTTGAAGATAACCTTGATATCAGTGTGAAAGTAATTTTCTAATGAGAGTTTGGAATTCTTATATAAATAAAGAGTTTTAATTGAAAGGCCCTGATTCTCGCAGGGTTCATGTAAAAAGGAAGATTTCTTACAAACATTTGGGCGATTGTCAGATTCATTACATCAGACCAGTATCAAGAGTTTAAGCAGGAAAGCAGACACAAAGTGAAAGGTCACATAAGAGAGGAATGTTACACCTGGACAAAACCATGATGAATTGCAGGGGGGTAAATTTCATCTGCTGGAAACAGAACCTGNTTTGTTTCCTAGAACAAGTCTAAATAACAGTGTAAAAGTTACTTTATTCAGTATCTGTGTTTAAGAAGCATTTGAAAGTATTCTTCCTGCATGCAAAGAATAAAATCACTTTCACCTCCCTGACACTCATCATGGGTTTACCCAGGTGTTACTCTCCGCTCTTATTTTCTTATTTAAGTCTGGATCTGGTTCCATTGGTGATTGGTATATTTGCAAGCAGAGTTCCACCATTCAAAAAGGCAACACAGTGTTGCATTATTTTTATTATTATTATCATTAATAATAATAATAATAATAATAATAATAATAGAGGTAGGTTAGCCATCTTCTATAACATATATATTTAGTCGTTATTGCACTCAATACATATTTCCACTCAAAACATATTTTTACCATTGTTAATGTTGTTGTTAAAAAGAATACAACAATATTTGTTTTATAAATTCAGACAGTTGAACATGTTAAATCACATCAAACTGTAGATTATAAGGGACAAATAGATCATAGGACATTTCGGTGGTATATTTTTTTAAGATTATAATTTTTTTTCTATTTTAAGTGCCCCAGCTCCTATAGCATGAGAAAATGCAAATAACATGAGCAAAACACATCTGTAAACTCTGTACATGCTTTCTGCTTCCTTTGTGGGGGAGCGGAGTCTGGCTGTCACTGAATCTCTGCGCTCTTCAACCACCAAAACTAATTTAGCATATTATACAGAATAATAAATATATCTTGTAAGTGTTTAACATGTTTATACCCTGCTTCAGATATCTTATATAGAAACTCATCGTGGGCTGGATCCTGACTTAGGTTTGGACCCCACTTCCGCAAACACGCTTGTGCACCATATTATCTTAGCAACGAGAAGATTTTCCGTATGCTCGTTGTTCCATCAGCTGGGCCAGACCTGTACGGGCCCACCAACAATATGTTAGGTGGATGGGGGGGAACATTTAAATTATAGGATTTGGGAAGGGAGTGGTTGAAATCAGGCAGACAGCAGTCATACGGACCTCCAAGCACAGGAGTATGAATCCAGGCCCATATGTAGATCTGTATTTTGTCCCACATGCCGGGCCGGTGCTAAGTCTGGGGATGCCCTAGGCAGATCTAGCAAAACGCCCCCTCCTGGCCGTTTACTAACGTGTGGCATGACGTCATCGTGTCACGTATCAGCACGATGTGATGACGTCACACCGCTACTAAACTACCGAGAAGTGCGCGCCGGCCCTGCCTACATGACCCCATGCTGGGATTTTACTGTTAGCAACATACTGTACATTATTTAGTATTCACAGTGATCAGTTGATACTTGTTTTTGTTTTATATTTTCTCATGCTTCTAAAACTGAGATCTCCAAAACATTTACTCCTATTTAATATAAGAACAGGAGAGGTTACATTGGACTATGTCAAAGAACAACAGAACATAATAGCATTTTAGTTTGAATGTAAGGCACACTATTTCAAGTCACATTTCCAGATATTACTTCTTGCCATTTCTTCTAGAAAAAGAATACTAATCAGTCATTTTATATATGTGNTAGATGAAACTTAAAAATAGGGTTATACAAAAAAGGTAAACTGAAAAACATTTTTATGAAGGAAGTGCTTGCACACATATAGTAAAATGAAGAAGCTAAACTATCAGTCAATTCAACCCATTTTCAGACATGTCGTATGAAGTTCTGATGAATTGTAATGAAACATTTTTTCTCCATAGATCTTATATATAATATGCTAATGAGTCTATGGTGTCTGGAGCTGTCAGATTGATTAACGATAAATGACATTTGTCTAATCATTTTGTGAGTGTGAGTGGCATAAATGGGGTATACTGTAATAACACATGTTAACAAACACTAAAAAAACAGCATGATGTAAAAATTGCCTGTGTTTGCCATACATTATGTAATTTATAATTAAAGTTACCTGAAGAAAAACTTGTTTGTTTCTCTTTTCTAAACGCTTATTCTAAAGCACCTGTCCATTGGAGCTAACCCAGAGCTATGCACCTACCTATTGCTAGGGGGATACTCAGTGAAATTTCTCTTTTCCTTACATGCTATCCAGAGATGCGCGTTTCAGGTGAAGCACGCAACTATGGATCTCCCAGAGTCTGCAGCCGCTCAATGCGGCCATCAGTACTCTTGTAAGTATAAAAATGTAATGCACCATATAAAAGTTTTTTTTTTTATCTTTATATAGCTTGAACAGTCTATATCAAAATGATAATATTTATATCTAAGAAAAATCTCCTTAATACAGGTCTGTATGTACACTTCAACATGACTGCTGCAACTTCTGCAACCCCCGAATCGCAGGGCACTAGGTGGTCATGGCCTATGCCTAGGGCCACCTATAGGTTGCTATGGGCAACATCCACACTTTCCAAAATCCCTGCAATCTCTCTGCTTAGTGAATTTAGGCCAAGGTCTCTTTCAGGAGTAGGTACCAAAAGTTCTATTACACAGTCCAGTGCATTCCATGTTTTTTTGTTTATTAAACTTTCACAAATGAATTAATAGATTTGATAGGGCTAGATGGTAAACTGATAGACCCAGACTCCTTTAACCAAATGGTAACCTCCAGGACATTGATAACATTCAGGACATGGAGAATTGAAGGTGGAAAAATCTTATACCACATTACAAGATATAAAGGTATATAGTAGATATTTATCCATAGGATAAACAAATGCTTCAGAAATGAACATGTGAGAAATAGTATTGCTTTTCTAATTTTACATGCAGTGGTCGAAGTGGAAATTTAGAAGTGGTGGTATGGACATTCAGAAGTGACAGTATGAAAAAACTGAATATAATGGAAGTCAATGGAGATCTGTAGATCTGTAATTACATCAGTGGGAGAAGTGCCGGTATGGCATACCCCCGTATACCCCCCAGTTCGAGCCCTGTTTACATGTATAACAAACTTTACTGGGTGGTTCTATCCCCCACTCAGTGGCAAAGGTTTCTCACACTGCAGTTGTTTTATCAGATATTTATAATAACATTCCTGATGATCTGGTAAAACCTATACTTCTCCATTAGGCTATGTCAGCATATGTGTGATACCATTTAAATACTGATGCCAGTCTGCGAGTCAGAGGCAACTGTCACGGACAGTTGACATACAACACATATTTCACTGTCAGTGCGCTTGAAATGTTATTTTAAAATAATAATATTATAAAGTATGTTAAAAGCACAAGCTTTCCTTTGGGAAAGAACTATTAATGATCACGTTGGATGTAAAATAGTATGAATATTTCTCTGCAGCTAATTTTACATAATTGTCACACATGCTGGTCAGTTGCAATTACATACTCATGGATAGACACTTGCTCTGTACCACATACATTAACATGTGTGAATCAAGCTGTTCATATTTTATACTATGCACACTGTTTACTGTAGTAATGTACATCTGTTCTTATGGGTAGAGACAGCTGACTGCATTCCTGCTGTATTATGACAATCATAAGTTAGAAAACTATCTCACAATAAGAGGCTTGTGCTGCCCTTAACCTGGCTAAATGAATAAGTTTCTTTTGTTTGTGCCTTTCCCAATTTTTTTGGTACAGTAGATATGTTTTTATTTAATATATCAATATTAGTATATTAATATTTTATTTAATATATCAATATTTAATTGATAAATCACAACCTATAATGGCTTTTCCCAACTATTGAAGCTTGGTAACTTTTTAAGATATTATGCCTATTGGACCAGATCCAGACTTACGTACTATTGAGTCATAACTTTCGAGCGAGTGGGCAAAACATTTTAAATTGCAGGGGAGTTAAATTTCATTAGTTGCAAACAGTGTAGTGCAAAATAAAGTATACTACCTCCTTGTTTCACATTAAAACTGAAAAGGAATAAGGGACCGTGGCCAGCATGCTGAGAAGGGATCACAATATATCTGGTTACANCACCCTGAGGTTTACTAAACCTTTTCAGAGTTTGATAAATAGTGCCATTTCAGATTTCAGTGTTCCCAAAGACACTTAGTAGACCAAAAATTACTAACTTTAAAGGCTAGCTGGCTAGCCAACAAGACAAGTGCCAATGTATAACACTACATCATACACGATGTATAATACAAGAACTTCATTTACATCCTCTGAGTGGGGAGCATTGTCTATAAAGAACCTACCAGCAGCTGACAGCTTAACCCCACCCATCGCGATGGCTGGTGTAACCTAATTGATTTCCTTGACTCTATGAAGTGTTGGGCAAGCTCTCTGATGTTGATTTGGTTCAAAAAGTCATTGTGGCATGATGACAGAATTTAGTAATTGTGTCCTAGTTCAGAAGATAGTAAGTGAATCATATCACAGTCTTTACTTGCAATACTAAGGGGTACATTTTCCACCTGTTAGAGCCTGCAGCAAATTATGGGAGTGTTTGTGGGACAAACCTGAACCAAANGTGTAATTATTGATGAACTGAGAGGTGATTTTGTTCAAATCATCGCTCATGACATTTTTGTGTTTTTTTGGTGATTCATTTTTGGTACGTTTACAAAATGACATCCAGTGGTATGTTTTTTAACTGGCTGTTTTTAGTTTAGTAAATATAACAAATAAGGAGCGAGTTTAACAAACCGACCCTTAGTAAATCTACCCATAAAAGTATTTATTCACTGACAATTTAACAATCAATATATAATGATGCTGCCATTTTATGAAGAAATAGCTTTAGAGATGAAGGATTTCGGGAAATTGAATTCTGGTTTGAAAATAATGAGAAATAATCATTTTTTTCTTACTTTCTGAATACATGAAATAGAAAAGGAAGATAAATCTAGTGCATTACATTCACATTATTACCACCTTTTTTATATTTCTTTATATTGTGTATCAGGGCTCGAAGTGGGGATTCTATAGTGCCGGTATGGCGCTAAGCCCCGCCCCTTACATAAGCCCCGCCCCATCCGAACCTGCAGTTTTTCCATCTAACATTCAACCCTCCAGTGCTGAGGGGGGCGGAGCTCAGAAAAGGGGGCGTGGCTTCGCGGGAGAAGTGCCAGTATACCATACCGGCATATACCGTCCCACTTCGAGCCCTGTTGTGTATACAGTGGTGGTAGATACCCTTTGATGAGCTTTTTCCTGTGGACGATTATAAGCACTCATAGGCATCAGAACGGGAACCCAAAGAGAGGAGAGGGCGCCAAATGTTTACATTTTATTTAAACAGGTGATATAAATAACAACATTATGCCCCCTGGGCTTGTGTAATATAATTAAGTCCTATGTTCAACCATATTTTATTAAGAGCAGATCGCCAATTGTTATTATTATGCGATGTTCTGCCGGTGGAGGTGGATGGGCATCAGAGGGAGCAAAGCCCACCCTGACCCTCTGATTGTCTGATTGGATGGGTAGGGTGTCTGACATGATGATAGACAGATGCCCTCTCCTCCCCAGCAGAGAATCACAAGACGATGTAAACCCTACACTTATATAATATGGTAGGACATAGGACTTATATTATATTACACAAGCACATGGAGCCTAATGTTATGTTAACTTAGACTATGGTAACAATTATTTTCTACAATTTTTTGGCCCCCTACTTCTCCCAACTGCAAAGTTGTGGTGTTCCTCCCTAATATCCCTTAGTATATTGTTTAACTAAAATAACAGGGTCTTATTGTCAACCCACCTATAAATCAGCAATTTTTAAAATTATTTTAAAGATTGTTCAGAGTCAAATATTTTATGTTTTGGATTTTTGTTTTGTTTTTTTATTGCAAAAATCAAGTGATTTCTGTATACCATACAATACCTGCAACTATTTTTATTATCCTATTTTTTCCTCCCACATCGTTTTCATAAATATTTATAGACTAATACAGAAAAAACCTGGGCTTGAAAGTTCCATCACATCAACCAGAGTAACCTGATTTCCTTTCATACTGGCAAACCAATATTGTGGTACAAAATGAGGCACTCTCTACTCTGTTCTCCAAACTTTTAATGACTCAGTCTACTGGGGGCCAAAAGACTAACCCCAAGAAGCAGCCATTGCTAGTGTGACACTCTGTTTTGAGGCAGGGTGTACATGTACGCCCTGGAGCGGGAATTGGTTAAGCACTGTCTTTGAAACTTACCTGTACAGACAAGTTTACCAAGTTCTTCACCCTGCTCAGCATTTTCTACCCTATTTATAAAGAATCAGCTTCTAAATATTACTTTCTATTCCAAGACAACACATATGTAAAAACTTCCTTTTCATACTAAAATGTCCTTTAGTTGGATCAAACAGAACTCTGAGCACCATGGAACCTGGCTGGTCCATTGTATAATGTATAGCACTTGCCCTATATATCTATCGCCAATCTCCTATACTGTAATTTGTGAAGCGTTACATAACCTGATGGCACTATATAGCAAAAAGGTTATATTGCACCTACAGCCTATGGCCTTCATAAAAAATACCATGATTACTTAGAACATTTTTTTTTTTAACAAAACAAATACTAAAACATAGTCACATGATTTTCTCAACATGGTCATTTAAAAGAATGAAAAAAACATTAGTCAAGAATAATTGTGAATATAATTGTGCATTTAAACTGTCAGAGGTCAAAATAAAATTCTGAGAACATTATAAATAACAGACAACAATCAATAAGACTGCGGCAAAATAATAAAAATTGGAATATTATACAAATGAATTATATCTGCTGGTCAAACAATGAACTAAACTCTGGCGGCTAAATTGCAATCTAGAAGATAAATTTCACAGTATTTCGCAAGTGAAACAGAATCAATAAAATGTGTTGATGTGTCTTTTATAGCTTCTAAGGAAATATCTTCCACATGGAAATATCTTGGTAAAAAGTCCTGACTCTCTGTCCTCTGTCCCTAAATCTGTGTTTGCTAACCCAACCTCCTACCACTTTGAAGGTATCTCTACCCTCTTCACTGCGTACCATCAAAACATTGGAAAAGGGTGGGTAAATGTACTATTAACAGTGCTGGAGATGAACGTCTATTGGTCTATGAACATGGGAAGGTTGACTGTGAGGGACCCTGTAGCTGTCACTATGGGCTGCTTTTTGTGATTTCACGTGCTACCCCTGCCCACTTTTGTGTTGACCCTGACTACCAGTGATTGGTTCTTGGCCAGATGAAGCCTCTGATGTCAGGTAAACATTAACACACCTACAGTACATGCACATACATAATAATAAATACAGATTGGTCACTTTTACTGCCTATGATTATCACATGTGACTTCTTTTTCTCTACCTACTTGTATTACATTCACTAGAAGGCATGAGAGCTAGTATTTTTAAAGAAGGACCATATGTTTGATTGCTGTTGATTGCATTTGTTTGGTCAGTAATGGTACTTATAGCTAAACTGTGGTTTCATTGTATACAGTATATGGAACTGTAAAAAGGTGTAAAGGGATGTTTGGGTTACTCCTCTCTTTTTCTCTCCAATATCTAACAGTAAGGCAAATATGCAAAATAATTATTTACTAACTAATTATACTAATATTTAGAAGCAACTCACAAAGGTAGTTTCCAGTCTAGCTCAGGAGATATTATTCTTTATTTGCTCCAAATTCCCAGTAACCATGATATTTAAATCACAAACTTATGTTCACCTCACAAACATTGTCCATAAGATATAATCATGGATTATAATTCCTATCTTTATCTATATCTATAATAAACAAACTATTTCTACAAACATTTAAACACAAAACACAAAACTATTTCTACAACTACATAACACAAATATTATCCATCTTGTAATGCCATTATAACCATTCAGCATAATTAGAACTCTCCAAGCCTAGCCTCTGTTCCATAACAATAACTGCACATGGCATCAGCCATTTTGAAGAACTCTATAAGGCTAGCTTCTGTTCCATAAAAATAACTGTACATGGAATCAGCCATATTGTAGAGGTCATACCTCCCAACTTTTAAGGTCCGGGCCACGTGACCACATGACCCTGGACCCACCCGACTCTGCCCCTGACACACACCGACTCCACCTAAGCCCCGCCCCTTTATGATGCCGTGACTCGCGGCATCATGTTGAAAAAAGTTTGTCCCCTTAGCGGGGCAAACTGGGTGGCGGGAGGGACAGCGGGACAGTCCCCCAAGAGTGGGACTGTCCCGCTGAAAGTGGGACAGTTGGGGGTATGATAAGGCTAGTTTCTGTACCATAACAATAAATGTACATTGCATCAGCCATTTTGTAAAACTCAATAAGGCTAGTTTCTGTACCATAACAATCACTGTACATGGCATCAGCCATTTTGTAGAAATCAATAAGGCTAGTTTCTGTACCATAACAATCACTGTACATTGCATTAGCTATTTTGTGACAAACCTTTCAAAGCAGTTTCACTACCATTACCATGTACTATATTTTACCAAGCTATAACATATATCATAAACTTTGTAGATTTCACACACAGATAATCATCCATCCACTTACACAACATAAATAATATCCATTTATCCTATATACCAGGATCCATACAATAGATACAAAGCCCTTCATATGTATACTCATCCATCCTCAGTATGGCATTCATCCACCTCTCCAGCAGTATGCATAGAAAGAGATGAAAATGAAATTAAAAGCCTTTTTATACATTCACTGAGGGGGAAGATCTGGATGTTAAGCTGTCTTGTGACCAAAAGTGGCACACTGTTCTTTGTTTGTTAACAAAGTCCTTTTCCAATGGCAGACTTCATCATGTGGCCTGTATCATAATATGTGATATTAATTATATATTTGTTTAATCTATATATTCATATAGAATCCCTTTATCACGGACAAGGGATGGATGCTCATTTTTTCCTGGGTTGTATTTTATGTTGCCTACGACTAAAATCTGGACTACACCCATTAGTAAGTAAGTTTACTTTACATGTAATTTTCGTTCATTGGCAGTTCCTTTGTCAAACCTCATGTGTTTCTTGTATGTTGTGTAACTATTTTTACAAAAGTCCATGCATTTTAATCTATGTTTCCCTTACAAACAAATTGTCTTTGACATATAATATTCTCTTTACATTTATTGTTAATTTTGGAGAAATCCTCCTATCACAACTTCACATTATTATATTGTTTTTTGCTTTTTTTTCATTATTCTGTTTTTGCATTTTTTAGCTCAATTCACATATCTGTTGGGGTAGATGTATGGGCACTTCTATGGGATACCTTGCGGTTGACAGACACATTTAGGGTCAGATCTCCCTTTTCTATCTATATTAGAGAGGTTTCTTTCACATTTTTTTCACTTTTATTTTTCACCATATATTTATATTATTATTTTTTTTTCTATTTCAACATATAAACTTGACACTGTTAAGCACTTTTTATACCTCTAATATAGTGGTATTTGTCCTACATTCTGCANGTTATATACCTTGGTATTGAGGAATTATATTGGTTCCAAGCACAGAGCACTTTACCTTTCCAATTTGCCTGCAATTGATTATTATAACAATTATGTGAAACAATTTATAGAAGCTGATTATGGCAAGTGAATTAAAATTTTTATAAAAGTGTATGTTTTTAAGTTATTATTAAATGTTAAGTTTTAGGTGTCATCCTGACTACATTACATGTGTGATATTAACGTCTAAAATAGACTTATTAAAAGTTTCTTATTGAAGGCCTCAGTAGATATAGAGGCGTGTGCACCTTAAGGACAGGTTCTAAGCAGTACACCGTATGGTGATCTGGAATTTATATGTAGGTAAATAACCTGGGTAGCACCGCTAGTTTGTCTGTGCAATCCTGTACTAGTACCTTTGCATTCATACTGANAGCATGTTTGAGACCTGAGTGTGAAGTTTACCACACTGAAAATTCAACGATGAGGGAAGGAATCAGGCGGAGGAAAGAGCAGGTGCATTATAGGAGGATGGGTGAGCTTTAAACCCCAGAACACTTACCAATAAGAACATATATCTTCAGCTGCACACAGTTACCACTCAAGCGTTAACCGGTAATTAGCACTGCCGAGTGGCATATCTGTCTAGTAAACACCATTGTCTTATCAGCAGCTCTGCTATCAGCTACCAGCAGTAAATAACAGTGATCCCCCATAAGAAATGTGACTGCTACATGGAGGAGAGGGGAGCTGACATTTACAAGTTTACTTCATAAATAGCCTCTGGGGAATGAAGGAAAGAAGCACAATCTCTAGTGCCATCTATTGGAAGAGGCGTTCCTCTATTCACATCCCACCCACTAAGGAGTCTTTGATACATGACTGGGAATAAATGCTAAGCAAGTAACCAAAACTTCCTTAAGAGTTGCCCATCTACATTCCTTAAGGAAGTGTTGGTTACTGGCTTGATCCCTCAGCATTATAAGATTAAAGTGGAAGACATTAACAAATTAAGATTTTGTGCATATGTTATTGCGAAAAAACTAAAGTTCATTAATGGACATATTGGTTTGCTTATAGATCCATGAAGGTTGGTGTAACCAATCACCTTCATGGTTAGTGTTACTGCCATTCACTATTTGTAATAAACCATAATCCCTATGACAGCATTTTCGCTTTCTGGAGCTATGTGTTCTTGTCTAGCATATGGACAGTTAGGAGGCAGTTATATTTCATCCCACTGCTTCACAGAGGGCAGCTTATTTCTGCTCTCAAAACACCATCCAGCATTTGTTTGGAGTAGTCCGCAGGTAAGGCCAGCTGCAGCCAGCCAAGACTTTTCTGAAGGATCCGATGCTACAACAACATGTAAAGTAAGTGTTTGTCATCAGTCTTGTGATTTAGAAACAAAATGTGCATTTCACGTGAACATTTGAATGACATTTAGAATGTCACGTTTGTTGTTGACATTGCTGTTTCTATGTTTTACCCTTAATGACAACAGTGCACATTGTGTACGACCCGGCAATGTGGCAGGTCCAGACATATGTTTTTCCTTTACACAATAACATCAATTATTAAAAAAGCCAAATACATAAAATCAACTTTGGAATAATAAATCCAAGAACCTCAGATTTACCCAAAACATTGCACATTGATAAAAAAAATAATGGTGACAATGTCCCATTCACTTAAAATGTAATTTTTTATGTACAAATTAGGCAACGTGACGCAGAGACAGACGTGAAGGAGGCTGATCCTTCTCATGAATTGTGCCCTCAGGAAGATGTGGAACATCATCAAGCAACCTCTCCAGCACCACCCTCACAACAGAGCTGACCTGCACTTCTATCGAGCCAACTTTGCAGCACTCATACCCCTATCCCCTACCTGTATTCCACCCTTTAGTCCTAATATTTCCTCTCCCAGTGGCANCATTTTTCTCGAGGTGGCTGAGCAGGTCCAGCCACACCTCCCTCTATATCTTCCCTTTCACCACCACCCCCTTCTGCCCATCCTGTATAGGCTGCTGAGGCAAAAAAAGGAATCCTGGCTCTCAACTTATGGTACAATCCAGATGTTTTATGTGACTCAAAATACTGCTTGGATTCAAAGCAGCTCTCAAGGTGGGGCGACTTAATCCCTAAAAAACTAGAATAGTAAATGAGAGAGTGGAGCACTAAGAATTCAAGTTATATATTTATTTTTACAACATACATATAAATACAACAGTATCAGAAACAATACTGANACAATAAAAATAGAGTTAGAACAGTAAAAGTTGGGCACACAGGGGAATCCCTTGGTTATGAGTTAAAATGTAATTAATTGACACATCTGATATTTAACTAAATGGGGATATAGAGAGTCTTCACGCTTTTGTCCCGCTAAGGGGAAAAACATTACTTTTATTTCATTTTATAATTTAGCACGATTCGCGGCTCCGAAAGGGCGGGGCTTAGGCAAGTCCGGGGCGGAGTCGGGAGGTCCGGGGGCAGAGTTGGGCGGGTCCGGGGGCGGAGTCGGGCCAGCCCAGGGGCGGGACTTAAGTGTCCCGACCTCACGTCCCCATATGTTGGGAGGTATGGATAAGGTCACTTTGTAATTGTGAAAAAAGGCAAGTACTTGGTTACTAGGGGAAACAACCTAGCATTTTACACCTAACTGGTGTGTATTCATCCCCAGACTTGACAAAATGACAGGCATGGTATGCGTGTGTGGCAGGATGAGGTCACTTACTAATTGGGAACAAATGGAAAGTACTTTCTTAGTAGGGGAAACAACCTAGTAATGTACACGTAACTGGTATGTGTCCATCCCCAGATTTGATTATGTGGTAGCCGTGGTGTGCATGAGTGGCAGGATAAGGTCACGTTTTATGGTGATACTAATCACAATGTACATGGTTGTTAAGAACATCTACTCATGTAATTGACAAAACACAGACTAAAAAGAAACCACATAGCAAGATACAAAATACCTGCGATGGACAAACAAGCTGCTACACATTCTACACTAATTACCCAAGTACAACATCCAACACAAAAGGCCAAAAATTCGAAAAATTATTTACGCCTGCTGAAGGGCTTCCCTAACATATTAGAACTTAAATAATTTGAATGTACAAAGCGNGAACAAAAGAACAAACAAAATCAGACACAAGATTGTGTCTTTAAAGAACCTTCCCTAAGGGTGCACACATCTATATCACTTAATATTCATATTGACTTAAATAAGTCTATATATAGTCATCCACAACACCAATAGTTTAAAACATAACATTTATTAATATAAAGTTAAAACCACTTAAAATGATAACCAGCTATAACTTATCCCAATCCGGCTATAATTGGTATACTTTTGTCTCCTAGAATTAGAATTAATCACGCTATCTATGTGCAAATGTGCTGAAAAATGTGCTGAAACCTCCCTAATCTATAAGAGGGAGAGGTATCTGACCCTAAGATGTGCCTAGCCACCGCGAAGTGCCATCCTTCACCCTCACAGGTGAGGACCATCACAGATGAGGGTGAAGGATGGCACTTCGTGGCATCTGTGTGAAAAATGCAAAAATAAAGTATTCTCCCTGCATGCAAACACTGACATTCATTTTACCTCCCCTGCAAATCAACATGATTTTACCCATAAGAGTGTAAGTGACGAGTGTAAGTCATGAGAGTGTAAATCTGAATCTGGCCCTATGAAGGACAATATGGTGTTTCTGTTTTGGTAAGAGCCATCCAGAGAAATTACTTAGTATTAGAGAGAATAACGATATGAGTAGAAAAGTATTATTTATTCTCTAATGCCCTCAAAGTCAGTTAACAAAACATATTAAACTGTGTCTCTTTTTTTGTTGTATTCAACCTTACAGATAATAATTTTTTGATGTAGCTGGAAAGCTGATACTTGTCAGTGTGCAAAATCAGGAAACGTGACCTATTTCATAATGCAGCTTTAAGTGGACAAATAAAGCCAATACATTTGGTATATACACTGTATATATCTTGGCTTCATGCTCTGAATTCTTATTATTTGTTCTTGCGTATGTTTATCCAGGGAAATACATTGTTGAGATGTTTTCTTATTGCTTTCTTATGTATTTGTTGTAACATTCCTTGGAACTTTCTTTCTTGTTACATATTTATAAACTTATTATGTGAAATTATATAACGGGGCAGAGGGATTTCTGTAAAGTCTGGAAAAAGGGAAAAAAACAAATAAACTTCTGAAACATGTTTTTTTCTATTTAATTTCATCCACTGTGAATTTTCAAGCAAATGGAATGATAATTATTTCTCAGGAAGCATTGTTCTTCCACCCAAANAATTACACACAGAAAAGTTTGACACACAATAGTTATTCAGGTCATACAGGAATATGACCATTTGTAGTAATTTAACATGATTATGGCAGCTACTTGATATGTGATCCACAGGTCTAAATGATGATAGTGCATACATTGCCAATTAAGTGTATTATTATGTCATTTATTATGTTGTTTATTATTATGTATTATTATGACATTTTAATTGCTTTAATAGCTATGAACTTATTTCCTATAGGGTTCACTTGCTATTTACTTAAAGTGGAATCAAATTACATATTACATATACTCTGTTCTCAGGGAGACCTGTGTGGGCAAGCACTGGAGGGGAGTGAGCCTCTTTTGTGTTGGGATTGCAGGGTATTGTAACTCCTACGCTGCTATGTCCTTCCATAAGTGCCCCGCATGGATTCTTCAGGACCAGACCACACTAGGTGAACCGCATGTGCCAGTCTGGCAGGTGCGTGCGCACTGGTA
This sequence comes from Platyplectrum ornatum, assembly GCA_016617825.1. NCBI lineage: Eukaryota > Metazoa > Chordata > Amphibia > Anura > Limnodynastidae > Platyplectrum > Platyplectrum ornatum. Next base: position 18,495 of record JABWIB010002403.1, on the reverse strand, counting down.
CACATTTAAACCGTTTTGGTACTCGTCCGTGTAGAAGTCCAGTGGAAAACGTAAATCTGAAATCAGTCCCAAATCACTAAGAAATGCCAAAGAACAGCAAAATGTAAACATTCACATTGTGCTAGATACGCCTGATGATCATCAGACCAATTATCGCTGTAATGTGTGGGCAAGTTTTATGTGTTTTCAAACGCAGAGAGAACACCCTAGGGTCTGGTTATTTGATCATTCAGAAGGCCTGACTGATTATTAGATCCTAACTACATTTCTTTGAATTGCCTATAATTAAATCACATGTATACTTAATAGTGTCCAGCTTCTCTCCCCCTCTGTGCTAAGTGACTGTCCTTTTTTATAAATTCTTTTTAAATGCATTTATTTTGTATCCAATAGACTGCATGCACTGGTCTTCTGTTAATATCGACAACAATTATCTAAGCGATCAGAAGTGAGACTGCAGCAAGCACACAAGTTTTAAGCAGCTCTAGCCAGATTTATTGGTCCCAGCAAGAGAACTGTGTGGCATCAATATAGGGGATATACATGACATAAGTAAAGCCCTGGTAATGAGAGCTGGATGAAATCTGGATCTGGACTCCATCTCTACGTCTTTTTTATTTAATCTTTTGTAGTTTTTTAATATCTAATCTGTTGAGTTCAATTACATGCATCCCAATATAGTTTTATTAATAAAAGGTATGATTTTAATATTTATAAACTGTGCACTGTTTTGTTTTCTTTGTCCGTTGTGTAGGACACGAAAAACAATGACATGCGTGGTGCTTCTTGAGCATATATAAAATATATTGTTAGGGATCTTGAGGGAATTGCTTGATAAATTTTTTTTTAAAAAAGAATTTGTTTGAAACGGTTGCTGTTGTGTAACATTAATCATGTCTGTGTGAGAGAGTAAATTAAACATGAAAAAAATGTGATAACATTTGTATCTATTCCGGGCCCTGTCATTACTAATGGCAGTCCCGTTTATACACACACTAATCTATACATGTACATAACAGACATACAGAATTCACTAGCTGACATATTTACATGTTTCATAAGAAGAAACACCTCTCTGCATCTCTGCAAAACTCCACTGCCATTTGTATTGTTTTAATTGCTGTTACACAGAGAAAGAGCCGTGTAACAGTGTAACACAAAGAGATTTCTTTCTTATTACAGAACAACCGTGCTTTCACATAAAAAACCCTGAGGTAATTTTCACCTTCTCAGGAAAATCCACTCTGTATTAATTCTCATCCCAAGAGGCTGATTCTTACAATGATTTCCATGCGCTAGAGACGTGGAATAGTTCAGTAATGACCTTTTCAATACTGCTATAATTAGCTAAGGTTTATTTCATGGGCAGTTTAGTTCACTAATCACAAACATTAACCCTGTTAGTTGTACAAAAGGCACAATGGGTGGAAACGAAATGTGTTCTCAAATATAATACGATAACAAAAGCTGAATAAAAAGTCTTGGATAAACCTGGGTTGCTATAGAATGGAAGTCATGATGTAAGTACAACCTGCACATGGGGATGTAGCTGCTATGGGCCCTGGAGGTGAAGGTTTAATGTCAAAGAATCAAGTAAGACCACGGAATCGTTTTGGTCATACTAACTGATTTTGCCCATTCTCTGGGAGGCATAGTAAAAGGTACAATTGTGCATTTGATAGAATTTTTTTTATTTGGTTGTATTCATAATATGTTATTAAACTGGTACATTTTAGATTGCTGGTTTTATTTTAAATTTGTACTGTAGGGGGTTTGTATTGTAGGGAATATAGTACAAAACAAAACACAGGTTACCATAGTTAATAGAGTACAACATAATAGAGTGCAAACCTGAAAACAATATGTACAATAAGTACAAGGACAGTGCAAAAATAAGTACAGCTAGAAATGAAGCATAAAGTATAATTAAACTAGCATGAAGATAGCCATATAATGAAGGGAGAGAGTGAAGAAGTTGNTAATGAAAAGCAGAGATAGTTTGAGGATAAGAAGTCAAGACAAGAAGACAAAGGATGTTGGGCCCTACTCATGTGAGTTAACATGCTATTCGGTAAGGGGTGCACAGTACAGGAGATATTGGGTTGAGAAGGAATAGGACAGAAAGTTTAGGTGGAGGAAGGGTAGGCCAATCTGAATAAGTATATTTTGAGGGACCATTTGAAAGCTTAAAGGGTGTTGGAAACCCTAATAATTTGAGGTAGGTCATTTCAGTGCAAGGGGGTAGCTCAGGAGTAGTCCTGGATGTGTAAGAAAGAGGCGTTAGTTCATGTGGGATGTGAGCTAGAGGTTGCCAGCAGAATGGAGGGGACAGGAGGGAGTTTGGATGGAGTTAAGAAAGAAGAGCAGGGGAAAGGAAAGAGTCTTACAAGTTGTTATGAAGATTTTGAACAGTATTCTGAAATGGAATAAAAACCAATGTAGAGATTGGNAGAGGTGCAGGTGGGGTGGAGTGGCAAGGGAGGATTAGTCTAGTATGGAATGTAGGGGAAGTAGTTTTGAAATGAGCCCTGCCTCATGAATGCCATATTACAGTACACTATCTTCCGTTTGCACGAAGCAAAACTTCAAACCTCATAACAGGTATTCATTTTAGCTGGAAATTGAATAAAAAAAAAAGGACAGGACAAAATACAGGACAATGGTGCCCATAAACATAAGCAGTCATGTACACAGCACTATATTTGTGCTGCTAATGTGCTTAAAATGCTAGTTACAGAATGTGTGCTGTAGATATTCAAGACATTGACTATCCACAAGACCTTTATCTATTATACCTAGATGTAAGCATCTTCTTTGATCTTCACAGCACAAGCTTCAGGGGATGTAGTCACATACATTTCCCATTTTATTTACATTTCAATGAGATTAAAAATTATTCCATAGACATTGCATAGAACAAAAAGTATAACAATATATATAGATTACTTCGTGAATACGGCGCACAAATATCAGCAATAAATTCAAATATCAAATCAAAAATGTCCAATATATATTTCTCCTCGGTAAGCTTTTCCCTCCGGATGATAATATGCAAAGGAAAGAAATATATAAAATAGTGAAGCCTGTTGTGTAATGTTATCCGTGTATATAAAAGTTCGGTATCCTACTCACATATTTGTGACTTGGATCACTGCAAAC
>JABWIB010002401.1:60187-70322 GCA_016617825.1 Platyplectrum ornatum | reverse complement strand
CTGGTCAGTATCTTTGTGCAACATGCAAAAATAAAGTATTCTCCCTGCATGCAAACACTAACATTCATTTTACCTCCCCTGCAATTCAACATGGTTTTACCCACTGTTGAAAAACCTTTCGATTGGAACAATTCATCTTGTAGTGTATGCCATGCTTTAGTTATGGAAACACACCCTACCCTTATGTAAGCAATTCTGTACACTTTGATCCAGGGCCGGCGACAGGGGGGGACAAAGGGGACAACTGTGACGGGCCCCAAGCTTCAGGGAGCCCTGTTACAACTGTTATGACTACTGAGGGGGGCCCAAACAATCTGGGTGTACCGGGGCTCCAAGATTTCTGTTGCCGGCCCTGCCTTGATCCAGACTAATCTCTCCCGCACAAATGGGTCTAGACAGAGCAATCCAAATATGAGGTATGTTCTGCATTCTTAAACATGTGCACAATTAGGTTTTATTTGCAAGTGGAGGATTAGTTTATTACTATGTATAGTAAAAGTTTTATATCTACACATCATACCCCTTTAATTGCAGAAAGTCACAAATGTTTACATAAATATGCTATCCTATCAAGCTTTTTTAATATACAATTTCTGTAACATTTATTACTCTTATAAATGCCTGAAGGTCGAGACAGGATTGGCATTTTGGATCCTATTGTACTCTATATTTCTATGCAGGGGTAGGCTCAGGCTGGCAAATTTTAGCCTGGGGGGCAAGCTTTTCATAGGAAGAAGTCGTAACTTACCCCTTCTGCGGTACCGTGCTGTCTCCCTACAAACTCCTATGCAGTGTAATAGCTGTCAGCTCTCTAGCCATCAACCAATCAGGCTGCTGACAGCCATTCACTGACTGGTTGTCAGTTGGTAGGTAGGAGAGAATGGCTATGAGCATTATGACTAGTGGATATCCCCAGCTATCCACCAATCAGTATGCTGACAGGCTTTTACTGTATGGCTGCTGACTACAAGGTAGGTTCATACTACTGCCCAATCCCAGTCACAACCAAGATCTTTGCCATACTCTCAACTGGCACCGAAAAGCTTCAGGGTGCACATGTCCCCTTGGCCCCTGGTACAGGCGTCCCCTGTTTCTGTGTGTTTCAGTATATGACCACAGTGCAGGACTGTCTTCCTTTAAATCAATTTTAATTATTTAAGTTAAGTTTAATGAAGTTATTTGTAAGTGTTTATAAAAAGGCTGCAATTAAAATAACACAAATATACAGCATTAAACCTTGGCAAGACCATATTGTGCAGTAGTGGAAATTAAATGTGCTGATAAAATAAAAGTGCTGAGTGTGACCTTATCAGTGGGATGGTGCGAGTCTTAGGCGTAGGCCATTTTCTGTCTGCCCTTACCACCACATCCTATACAGAGTTGCATATGAATAGGACAAACAATGCATGGCAATCCGCAAAAGCACAAAACTCTGAATTAAGCTCCTGATCCAAGAATTTGTATGCATACAGACATGCAGGAAAAGTGTAGCTTAACAAGACATATACATGTGCTTCCGACTGCAGGATCACATGTTTAAATGAGAGAAGGGGTCTAGAAGAGGATGTGCCCTCTGCATCCATCTTCCCATTTCACAGACAGTGCAAGAGTAAGGAGCAGGTAATTTTCCTATGAAGAATGACCTGCTTTCTAAGTGTAAAAAGATGTTTAGTTTAATTATAATAAAAACTTTTGCTTTAAAAATGTATTTTTGTGATTTTTTTAACTTTTGTTTACTCTGATTTCATTGATAAAAAAAAACATCTGACGTAGTAGTGGCAGCTGCTTCTATGCACGGCTATTCATAAAAAAAATAATGTGAATGTGTTTTTTTAATGCTGGAAAACCCAGTGTTTTCAGCAAAATATGAATGGAGTCGAATATGCTGAGGTGGCAGCTACAGAATCTGCAGCCTCTGATTTTAAAGCTCTGGATCCACAAAACCAGAGAAAGGGTGCCTGCTATGCAGAGGTGTGTGTTTCAGTTAAATCACTGAGGCCACCAGAGGCTCTGGAACAGGCCAATAGTGTATGTCCTATCCCACATTGCAGAAACACACCTGCAGCCTCTGTTAATTTCCTATATTTTAAAATATTTTTAATGTTTGCATTTTCAGCTTTTAAAAATCCATTTAAATGTTTTTAGGTGATATTTTTTATTATTATTATTATTATTATTATTAATAATAATAATAATAATAGTAATCATAATAATAATAAACAACCATGTCAGAGCATACAGTAGTAGCAGTATATCACTGCTTTTGATGCATACAAGCAAATAAATATATTTTTTTAAAAATAAAATGCTTTTACATTACTTTTTGCATTTATTTTATTACAATTTTCTAGCATGTAGATGTTGTATTTATAAATAAAGATTGTTATTTATTCATATAATGCTCCTATAACTGACATTGCCCTTTGAGGCGCAGGAAGTGTGTGACTACTGCAGCTATTTAAGTGAGAGAAACTCCACTTTCTCATGTAGCAGAGGAGGTGATAGCATAGGCAGGCAGTGGGCAGCAGTGCACCCAGCTTTCTGCACATAATCGTGCTCAGCCTTGGATCAGCCCCAAAGTGTTCTTCTTTTCCAAACTTTGGAATGTAACATAGATGTGTCCTACAAAAAACCCTAATTATTAATATATATATATATATATATATATATATATATATATATATATATATATGCATATGATATAATGATAGAAACAAACAGTTAACTGCTATAATTAATTCTATTATGCCTTATCCTGCCCTCATGTCATGGCAATATTTCACATGTCATCATCATCATCATCATCATACACAGCATATGGTCATATAAATTATACCACCACTCCTGCTGAGGAACATACTAAAATAACATTTCTCCTGACACAAACTTAGACCTGTAATAATGACTTACAATTAGCAATAAAATATCCAAAGCCATAAAGTGCCTTGCATTGTTTTCTAATGATAGCAAGGGGACTCAGAAATAAAAGAACATGTTGTAATAGATTAATATTTTGTATAATAAAACTTAGTGCACATCATTCATGTTCTGTGTGCTAATAGCTGGATCTTTTTGATTCACTCAATTACAAGCAAATTGACAGTGGACATTTATACTAGCAAGCTTAAAACCCTTCTAATGGAGTGCCTAATGACTAATTGATCAGATCCCTGAGTGGCCTAGAGGTATGCATGCAATTAGTTTTGGTTTGGTGGAAATTGAGTGCATATAAAGTAAGCCTTTATGGGCCTGATTGATGATGTATAGAGATTTTATTTATCTGTGTAGATTTGGAAGCCAGAGATGAATGCTGTAATTTGATACAAAACCTATATATTCATTATTCACGATTTTAAAGCTGTGCTTTTTTTTTGCTTTATCTTATTTCTTTATTGATTTTAGTTTAAAGATCAGTTAGAATGTTACATTGTATCTTTAAAACTTTAAAATTATAATTAATGAGTTAACAAAATTTAAAGAAAATACCTAAATTGCAAAAGGTCTGATGAAACAACATGAATACACTGGTTTATATATATATATATATATATATATATATATATATATATATATATATATATATTAGTAAGTGCATTGAAGTCCAAATAGATAAATGCTGTAGGTCAGTCTCTGCAGTTAGTTTATGAACCTACAGGGGAATGGAGAGTAACTGGAGGTACCGTATATTATCATATTGGCTAATTTTGTATCTTCTTCCAATAAAGCACATTAACAGGTAGACACACGCTAAGAAAAAAATGAAACATTAATAATTGTATAGGGTTCTAATGGAAAAAAATGTCTGAAAGGATAATGCAATTATAATCAAATGCTATACCGATAAATAAAGTATTGTGTGTTATTGCACTTATCGTTTCTTACTAATGCGGGACTATATCATGACATCGCAGTCCATATCCATAACGGTTATAAAAAGGACGATCATTTTGGAGAGCTCCGAAGTTCAGTGCAATCTATAAACACAAAAGAAAATCATATTTTGTTTTAATTAATAGAATTTGAAGAATTACATATAAAATGTATACGATCTGCCCTCAGAAGAGTTAAATAAAACCAGGCAGTAACATATGTCATGCTATATATTTTATATAAACAATCGGATGGGGACCATTTGGGGAGTAAATAAATGAGAGGATAAAGTGACAATAATTAAATTATCACCATAGTATAACTCGAAAAAACGCGAACAGGAAAACTGCCCAAAGTTGCATAAGTCATGTGCTGCAGTTCTTGTACATGATAAATAGGGAACATACTGCAAATAATGAGCTTCCTTACCTCAGGAGCATATCCCTTATGTATCCCCTGAAATCCTGGTGGACACGGGAGAAGTATCTTATGAAGCGTGGACTCTATTCCCTGCTATTTTATACCACTATACTCAATTAATATTGCATTAGGCTTATTTTAAATTTTCGAAAGCCACAATATAATGTAATGGCATAAGGACATTTATTATTAAAGCTCATCTGATTGGAAAAAGAAAATCATTGGGGTGATTAAACATACTGTAGGAGCAGGCATATTACAGGATAACTCAGAGGAGATGAGAATTGTGAAATAATGAGTTGCCTNCCTGATTTCTTCCTCTTAAGTCTGAATAGTGTCTTTTTCTTCCTGATGTGAGGTTTGATGTTTGACACCCATGGAAATGATACAGTGAAATATTCAGAAGATGCTTGTGCTGGGAGCATTAATTTTTAATCTTAGAGAAGCTTCTGGGACTCATGAATAAAACGCCTAGTTTACAACAGAGAATTACAAATGAACTTATCATTATCATCTGATGAGGAATTTGCACCTATACAAACTTTACAAATCGCAATCCTTCATAATCAATTGTCGGCCTCGTGTTACACTGGGAATATAATCGGATTCCGTATCGGCTGNCAAATGAATTTATTCCTTTTGATTACAAGTTTTAATATTAAAACTTGCAGCTTTTTATCTCCGACCAGGTCACCATATGATCTTGTAGAAAAGTAAACGTGAATAGATTAATAAATACAGATTAATGTATCAATTAGTATTGATACTTGCCGATATTTTATTTTACTCTCATCGTTAATAAATAAAATATCTGGAGCATTACACCTACACCTTTTTTATTTTAGTGCTAGCAAAAGGTAGATTTTGGATATAATGTAGTTTTTCGTTATTGGAATATTAAAATTTAAGCAACAAATGAAACAAGCTGAAATTAGGTCTCTACTTTTAAATTGTAATTTTTAAAAGAGCTCAAATTAATTAGCTACTTTAGGTATGTGTTATATATGTATCTATAAAATATCATTTATATTGCACCAATATCTATCTATCTATTTATCTATCTATCTATCTATCTATCTAGCCTAAAACTAGTATTTTCCTTACTTAATTCAACTAACACATTGATGGATAATTAATAGAACAATTATAAAAACGTAGTAGAGTTCAAAAATAAAGTATTTATTGCAGAGCTTGATTTGTGGGAATAAAACACTTTTTAACTTCAGTTTGTATTCAAAGAACAAAAAAATTATTCACACGCAAACACATGAACTTCACAAAATACATTGACATAAATTACTAAATGCATAGAGGACGGAGGGTTGGGTGTCCAGAAATAAAGAATTTACAAAAGGACCTGATTTTACCTTCGTGTATAATACAAAGACGAAATAAAAGGGTCAAGGGAATGAGAGCCAGGCAGAAGACAAACTGTTGCACATCGATCTAAGATAGTAGGTTGAATAACCACTAGCAGTCACTAGCAGTCACAGTGTGCTTCTACAGGCAGCTGTCATTCATTTCTGTGTGCATCTCCCATATAAAACAGAAATGAGAGACTTGTTTAAAGTTCCAGTCAGTACATAAGTTGTGGAAACCGTGGAAACCATATCAAGAAGACAGAAAAGCCCCAGCTGAAACCTGCTATTCGGCTCTTATTTATTATTTATCATGGGAAGAAAGCAAAAGAACTGTCATCATACAGAAATACCCCACTTTATGCTGTGCATGGGAAAGTTGCGATAAAGTGACACTTACTACTTGACTTAGGTGCAGGGGCAAAAATAAATGCGAACCGTAAAACTGTAATGATCTCAGCAAAGGGAATATACACCAACAAGCAATGCAAGCAATTTCATTTACCAACGTGAAGGAACTGTGTATATTTATTGCACTGTATTGGTAAAACAAGACAACAGCTGAAAGTGGAGAGCCCTGAAGTGGAAGTGGGGTAAGGAGGTGGGGGGATGAAAAGTCAGATGAGGTTACTGCTCCTAGCAGGAAATCCAGTTTCTATAGGTAGCATCATCCATAAACTGCTCTCTCTTTTTGAGTTGTGGATGTAGAACACAGAACACAGATACAGGGAAAAACAAACAAGTCAATGGATGGCTTCTTGTGTCTATTTACGGCAAGTCCCCCAGAAGTTCTCAATAAAGATCCCTGCTCTTTTGAATTTTATCTCTACTAAAAAGTCAAGTGTGTGCAATGTCCCCAGTTAATGGATTGCAGAGTATTTCATTCTTTTTTGTTTTTGTCTCTGATTGCAAAACCAAACTCGCACCACGTTCTTTTTAAGGTCAAGTTTCTCAGCAATGGCTGCGATCTTCTCAGAAGATGGTCTGGGCTGGATGGAGAAGTAGGCTTCCAGGGACCTCTTCTCTGGCGCAGCAATAGACGTACGTTTGCGCTTCCGCTCACTCCCATTAAAGAGCTCTGGTTTGGTGTTCTTCTCCCTGTATGCAGCCTCGGCTTCCTCTAACCAAGCCTGGAGGACAGGTTTCAGGGCTATCATGTTGTTGTGGGACAGGGTCAAGGACTCAAACCTGCAGATGGTGCTCTGGCTCAGAGAGCCAACACCTGGGATCTTGAGGTTGGCCAAAGCTGCTCCAACATCTGCCTGTGTCACCCCAAGTTTTATCCTCCTCTGCTTGAACCTTTCAGCAAAAGCCTCCAGCTCCCTTGGATCGGACTCCACATCGTTGATGCAGGACATCCCATTGTGAGCAGACACTGAGTGAGGGTGACCCATGCCCATGGCCTGGTGCAGGTGTCCCATGGCACTCAGGTGGTGTGGATGGATCTGCGAGGACATCACCGTGTGGTCAGCTGTCCCCATGCCACTTACAGTCAAGGTAGGTGAGATATGGTCCAGCAGGTCTCCTTCCAAGCATTGGTGCACAGAATGGTGAGGGTGCGTTGTCAGTGTGGAGGGATGGGAGATGGGCACTGTTGAGGAGGTAGAAGTGCATGGGACACTGCTCATGGTATGGTAGGTTACGTCTGGTTTGAAATGATGGTTTTTACCGTGTGAGACAATATCCACAGCCGCCAGAGCTTCAGCACGGGCCAGCAGACTCTCATCAAAGCCTCCAAATATATTGCCCTGGAGCTGCAAGCAAGAATGCGCATATTGGTGTCAGTGGGGAATACTGTCAAGTCAGGATTAAAAAACATTTTCAAGCACACAGATTCCTCCTCAAAGCTCAGGTCATAAAAATTAATATGAAGGCAGAAGCTTTGCTTGGATAGACATGTGGATCTGAGACAAGAGAGGGGGAGAGGTACTGAGGGAGAAGCACACAGAGAGGGAGAGGGAAAGGTTCTGAGATCTGCAATTGTTCTGATGCCATGAAATAAACATTAAGCTACTACTGCCTGTCAGAAACTGTGCCTTAAAGCAGTAATTATGCTTGATCTCCATACCTGAGGGGCTTGAAGGCAGACCCTGCGCATAGCCTCTGAGCTGGAGTGCAGGCTGGAATACTTGGGCTCCTGGAGGATGGGGTGCATGGAGAACGGCTGCTTACCGTTCATGGTCATCATCCTGGCTCACCTGGCAGCAGGTAGGCAGCCCTGAAATAGATTCAGGGATGTCTCGGTGTCTTGCTACTGTTAAAGTGAGCTATTTCCTATGACAGAGCTCTCTCTCTCCCTCTCTCTCCCTGTCTCTCTCTCTCTCTCTCCCTCTCCCCACCTGCTTCTTCACTCATCTTACAGCCAGCATGCCAAGAATAGGTCCAGCCGGTGTGCGCAGGCGCGCTGCCACTTACAGTAAGTAGCCCGGGGAAGGGAAGCGCTCCAGTAGCGAGCCCCGTCACGTGCGGCCATAGCGATATGCTTGATAAATAGCGGAGGTCACCGGAGAAGCCAAGAAGCCCAATATAAGTTGATTACAGTAACACTTNCTATTTTATACAACAATATCATTCATAGTGTAAAGTAACAAAAGAACCAGGTGACATGGAAAATGTACGAATATTCTGATTTATTAGCATTTAATGTTATATTTTNTATGTGATGAAATAATGAATAAAAGATATCTTATCCTATAGCAAAACCTCCATAAATATGTCTGCTATGTCTTCTCTTAATATAAATGATTGTTATGGCAATTTCAGGATTGCTGGAACCAGAAATGCTGCTAATCAGGTGGGAAATGTCCTGTGTGTATAATCCTGAATAAGTGTATTACATATTTATATGTATTCATTGATATCCAGACAGGATTCTCTATAACATGCGATGCCTGGGACGTATTTCTGCATGTACTTTGGGGTATATGGAAGTAGTGCATTCATTATATGTGTGTGTGTGTGTGTGTGTGTGTGTATATATATATATATATATAGTAATAGTAAGTTACTTAGTAAGTAATAGTAAGTAATAAACACACATGTATATAACATATCGGTCAAATAAACTTTTCATGTCAGCATAGTGGTGCCAGTAGTAAAGGAATGGCTTGCTGTGACACTGAGCACAGGGATGGCTGAGCTCAATATATCATGCTGTCCCTGCACAGTTCCTTTTACCTCCAGTCCTGTCCATGGCTGCTGTGTTGTGGCAACTATTAGACACATGTATGGAAATCAGCAGTTTGTTTTACTAAATTGCTTTTTGTTTTGTTGGGTTTCCTTTTGTAGCAGTGGTGGGCATTAAGAACTGACTGCAGGAAATCAAGTATAGGTCATACTTATTTTGCTTTCTTTCTAAGCCCACTTGCATCATATAAAAAGCCATTTAATTTTTTTTTATTAGTAACATCAATGCTAGATCACAGTAGTGGTATCCTACTACTATTCTGGCAATAAAATAAATTATTTAATATATTCTTCTCTTTTTTGCATTGTTTTATAGTAAGAATTAAATGTAAAACATTCTAACATATTCTGTTTTTAAATATCACAGAAAATGACCTGCTCCTATAACTTACACTGTTTCTGGGATGGGGTAAGGATCACAGGCACCATCTTTCTGCACTCACTCCTGTTCTATGCATGAAAAACAGGTGACCCAGGCCCTTAATAATAATCTTACTGTTTAATCAGGTGCAGAGAAGGTCTCTGTATTCTTGATACATATAAAACAACATCAATTTCATAACTACCCTGTCCCATATCACCTGAACAACTCCCATTATTCATTTGCAGCTGAACTAAAAAAGTCTTACGCCTCTACTGCATAATAGCATTTCCTTCTANGATATCTATGCATACACCAAATGAACGCGTGATTCCCTTCTTTATAGCTAGATATTAGTACTGGTTTATTTTTCAGTGAAAGAGANATTTTACTAAACATTTGCTAAATAATTCCATAATAATTATTCAGAAGTTCTTAGAAGATTCTAATGACTCTTTTGATGCCCCTCCTTAAATGCCTATTTGGCTTATACTTTGCCTTTGAATAGTAATTTGGGAGGGTATTTGCTTTAGGAACAGAATTCTTGATTAAGATCACTTTGATCCTTACTAATTTTACAAAATAAATANGAAAGAAAGGCCTAGAGACAAATCACGATACATTACTTTCATTTGTATAGGAATGTCTTGGTGCACTAAAAGGGTCATTTAAGGCACTGAGTTCCAAATAAAACAGTTTTCTTAAACTAAGACTGGGTTTCTCATTTCAGCACCATGGATAGCACCAATGGAGTCTGCATTTTTTTACTTTTAAAAAGTCAATTAAGACTGAAATATTGGAACATTATATTGGATCTGTATTTATATGCTGAGTTCTTTGTTAACCTGTTCTTAAATAACTATTTAGCTTTCTCTCTCTCTTTCTCTTCCACACACTTCTTGTGTCATCTCTTCTGCTGCAATAGCTTGCAGCCACTATC